>MU279824.1:0-148791 GCA_022385655.1 Xylaria intraflava | reverse complement strand
TCAGGAGTTCACCACTCCGTAAGCGCTTATAACTGGTTAACTGCAAATTGACTATGAATTAACCGATTACTGTACACAGCCCGGGCTAGTACGGAAGTACCCTAACGCGGCCCTCCTTTTCGTCATTCTAACTTTACTCGCGAATGCTTGTAGACTAATACGATTCTTAATACTTTATAAGGGGCGCGCATGGATCAATTAACACCAGGAGAGTGTGAGATCATCCGACAAAACCCCCTCGACGCGCTCGACGCGCTCGACGCGGACTCGCCTGACGAGCCGAGTTGGCTTGATCATATTTGCCAAGCGTTACGCGATACGGAAACAGAAACAGCAGCAATTACTTCCAGCGAAACAGATATCGAAACGCCTCTCTTCGACGACGATGCAACCACTCCTCAGCCTCAGCCGCGACGGTCAAAGCTATTCAATAGGGTCATGCAAGAACTGGTGGTCCAACTCATGGCTTCTAATGTGAGCCTGGAGGTGGCTTCCAGAGCTGGGCATCAGAATCTGCTGGTGGACCTGTCGCTCGTTCGACGCCGCATCGCCAGTCACGGTGTAAACCACTGGGTCTTTCGCCGCTTGGCCTCGTGTGTCATCGTTCGGGCACCCGACGTCGATGTCTGGACTGCCGTCATCGGTCTCATCCTGAATGTCCTGCGTCCCACGCCGCCGACAACAGCCGTCCCCTCCTTCGAAACACCCATCACCCACTCGTCTGCATCGCTGCAGGACTCCGAGGAGACGCGCCTCAAGGTCGAAGCTCGCGTGTTTGACGAGATCCACCACTGTACATATCAAGCGGTGGGGGGGTTCCACGAGAAATATTTTGAGGGCTGCGCGTGGGATGCGCGGGCCAAGCGAGTCTGGGAGAGAGCAGAGAGTCGGCACCGCGATGGGAGGTGGTCACAACTACCTGATGTGCCGACCGAGGACGAGGTGTACAATTGGAATTGGTGGTTTCGGATGCAGAGCGACCTGTTGGCAGACGAACGAGCAGCCTATCACAGGAGTACCTTAAGCAATCGAGTTGGACCCGGCGCGTCCCGCCAGCTTGACCTTATTGTCAAGAAGAACAGAGGAGGGGGGCCGGTAGTCGGCGAGGCGCACGACTGGGGACACGTGCTGGTGGTTGGCGAACTGAAGATGTCGAACCGCAACTCCAAAGCCCTATTGCTTCAGGTTGGCAGCGCCGTACGAAACATATTTGCAGCGCAGCCTACGCGCCTGTTTGTGCATGCCTTCACCCTGGTCGGGGCTACTATGGAAACATGGGTCTTTGACCGTTCGGGACCGTACAGCGGCCCCGCATTCAATATCCACGAGCAGCCCGAGAAGTTCATCAAGGTCCTGTGCGGTTATCTGATGATGAGCGATCAAGAGCTGGGCTTGGATGTTTTCACCGAGAGAAGAGGCGGCGGGCTATTTGTCACCGTCCCGTGTGAGGATCGCGGGACCAAGCGAAAGCGAGAACTTGAACTAGACCCCAACCCAGTCGCCTATCAGCGAGCCATTGTCTGTCGCGGAACATCCTGCTTCCTTGCTAGAGCGAAGGGCGCGTCTGACTATGACAGCGTCGTAAAGTTCTCCTGGACTTCCAGTATGCGACTACCCGAAGCCGATCTTCTAAGGAAAGCAGAAAGGCGGGGTGTGAAGGGCCTCGCCAGAGTGGTTGGTTACCAGGAAGAGATTACTAGCATAAGTAAGCTACGTAAAGATCTCACGTTTCCAGCTCCGTATCGGTTTCGTGGCATACCAGGCAACAGTAATAACAACTCCCGCCAGTCCGCTAGTCTCAGTAATGCGAGCCAGAGAAAAAGAAAATCCACAGATGCGTCGAGCCAATCATCCAAGAGATCTCGACACAGTAGCCAGGCGGTCAAAGACGGAATCCACCAAAATACTGATGGGGACGGCACCACATCATCCGGCCAAGAACCGCAGGGTACTAGTCTTGCCCCGCGGGACGAACACCGGATGGCATACGACGACCGCATCCTCCGCGTTTTGGCCGTCTCTCCGGCCGGACGGTCCATCAGGCAATTTCGATCCGGTGCCGAGCTCCTCCAGGGTCTCCGTGACGCCATCACTGTCCACCAATCACTCTACCTGGACGCGAAGATCTTACACCGAGACATCTCAGAGAACAATATCATCATCACCGACCCGTCGAGAGCCGACGGCTTCAGAGGCATGCTTATCGATTTGGACCTGGCTAAGGAAGAAGGCCGGGGCGCTAGTGGCGCCCGGCACCGGACCGGAACCATGGAGTTCATGGCGATCGAAGTGCTCCTCGGCATTTCTCACACATACCGTCATGATTTGGAGGCGTTCTTCTACGTCCTCATTTGGCTCTGTGCTCGTCGGGGCTGGGACAGACCACCCGCGGCAACCATGCTCGCGCGGTGGTATACGGGAACTTATGACGAGATCGCACAGAGCAAGCGTGGCGACATGGATAGGGATGGACTCGAACTGATACTAAGGGAATTCCCCCCAAAGTTTGATTTTATCAAACCCTTGTGCAGAGAAATAAGGGCTATCCTCTTCCCTTTTAAGGGCAGTCTCTTCACCGGCACCCCAGAGAATCCGAAGGTGCTCTATGATCCGATGATCAAGGCATTCGATGACACTTTGGCAACAAGTGAGCTAATACCTGCATCTGCCTTTTACTACCGTTGAGCGTCGGCACCAGTTGTCGAACGCCACGCCCAGGACACATTACAGATTACAGAACCTGTTGAATGGGCTCTGTACGATCGTACGTAAATCAATGAGGCTGTTGTATTTCTTGTTGTCTATGTAAGTAGGCAGGCAGGTAAGTAGGTCTACGTACGGGACCTCCATGTTATATCCGAATATCGTACGTGGCCTCTTCGTCATGTACTCATGACTAAGGGCGACCAATCTATCGACGGGATCCCGTCGCAGTACTATATAATTATATAAGCAATAACAACAGGTATGTATGTCCTACTACCTACACAGCACGATGGAGAGAATAAAAGGACCACCAGTAGAAATAGGCCAAGTTACCTAACATTTGAACATGAGATCAGGCTTTTTTTTCTCAATTTACAGACAACTAGATTTAGACGGAGCACGATCACCTCTCCTCCACCGAAGCTTCCTCCGCACGTCCTATAGCCCTGCTTATCAGCTTTATTGTTTCCTCATCATTGCAAGTAGCCCGCGCCGCCAAAAGGCCACGGTGCCAACTGTCCCACATCTTCCGCGTCATGATTGTGCCAGGATTGTCACCCCTCTTCCCGAAGACACGTGCATGTTTGATGTTAGCCCAGAGCCTGTCCGCTGCGTATATGATCCAAAGACTGGCCACACGTAGCGCCGCGTCCGTGGGCGCCGGCTGGCCTTCCTGGGGCTCGAAGGCTTCCTTAAAAGCATGCATGGACCAGAATGAGAAATCCATCTCCCCTACAAGATGGTCGTTGTAGTCGACATCCGCAGCATCACTGAGCTGCGCTAGCAGGGCAATCAAGTTTTCGTAGTGACGCATCTCATCAGGCGCTGTCCTGGGATTTAGGGGATCTACAAAAGCAAGTATCTGTCAATATGACAACTAATAGCGGACAAACCGGCATACTTGGTTGAGAGTCAGAATGTACGAACCAACTGATTGCCACTCGTCAGCGGCCGTGTAGCCAAGAGCTGGAAGCTGTGTCCACGCGAGGTAGACCCCGTTCCTGAGCGGCTGGCCCGTCGCCTCATTCACGAGCGCAATCTTCTGGAGCTGTGCCACGAACTCAACAAGTTTCCCCTGATCGTCAGGCGCCGTACGTTTGGCGATTTCAATGAGAGAGAGAAACAGGTGATAGGGATGATCGCCGAGTTGCTTGTCCTTATTTGAAGCCAGCTCTGCTGGGGCAAGGTTGAGCATCTGCTGGAGCGCATCGGGCACTAATGCGTCCGGAGACTTGACGAGCGTGTCGAGTATCTTCCATTCGGGATAATCTTTGAGGAGTGCAGGATAAGCATCTCGAGCTCTCTGCCTCGCCTGGCTCACTTCATCGGAGTCCAAGGTCATTGCACTGATACTGTCGTCAAGAAATTGGTACAAAGGTAGAAGATACACTCTTCGTTACAGGGGCTGCATGAAATCACGAAGCCTGAAGACGAAGCCTGAAGACGAAGCCTGAAGACGAAGCCTGAAGGCGAACGCATTTGTAGGTACATACTTCAACACACTAACGAGACGCTTATCTCTTCTTGACCTACTAGCCCCAATTCTACCTATATCTACGCGGCCAAGCTGTTACCTACAAGCTTACATAGTCTACCTACTTGATAGGCAGGCTCTATCAGTTACGCCGTATCAAATAAAAGGCAGACAGCGTCTTGTGGCGGTACTGCGCAAGAGGCTGTCTGCCCTTTATTTTTAGATCCACGTCGGAAACAAACAGGATACGGCACCGCCTCCGACCCGGGAATTATACCTCTGGGGAACATCGTTCTCGATTCAAAGTGCATGCTCAATCCCCCAGGTATGTCCGTATTGTTGATTTGTTAGCTCCTAAGGTATTATCACCAACACCGGTCACATCCATCACAATACCTACTTGTAGTATTACCGGTAAATGCCGCGACCATCGCCGAATCTCTGGAAGAACCTTCCCCGATAGGTAAACATGTAAACATAAGGTACACACTCGGTACCAGTAACTAGTGGAGCAATACGGATCAACCTTGGGGGCCTCGTCCTACATACCCGGTCCTACCTTGTTCAGTTTGCCTGAGGCAAAGCGCAGCGGAATCAACGGGGTGGGGGCCGGGAAGCGGAAATGGTTCTTTGTGCGGAAAGCTTTCTACTCGTTACGAGCCACATACGTGGTAACCTACTGGGTAACACCCTCGCCCCCTGCTATGTATCACATCAGAATGCAAGGTACCTAGTAAGCACTACCTAATCATCAAATGTGCCACATTTGTACTTGCAAAATAAGGCTTACTTAGCCTTACTATAGGTGGGTATAAGTAGAGTGTGGGGATGAATCCCGCGCTCGTTTCCAATGCGTTGGGAAAAGGCGGTGGCGTTGGGGTTAAACACGTCCGTACCCCCGTTGCCAGGGCTGTAATTCAATTGCCGGAGCTAAGGCTTCACAGCGTGGGTGTCATGTTCATAAAGAATCCAATCCAGCCTCGCATTCGCTCCTTCGGAACTACTTAATCCTGCGGAAACGCCAAGTGACACTCAGCCCAGTACTAAGTAGAAAACCCATGATCCTAAGACGATCCTCATAGCCAGATACCTAACGCATGTGACCGAGCGAAAAAAAAAGTCCTGTAATGGAAGAGAAAATGGCAACGAATATGTGCGCCTCTAAGTATCTGAACCGGGAATCGTCTATCATCGAAAGTCACAATCTGTAGGTTAGGTACTTACTCTCGTCAATGAGGGAGAATAAAATTAGATTTCGATACATTGACAGTCACGTACTTATTAGAGAACGACAACGATTGTCTACTATCCAACGGAAAGCTCCATATAGTTTGAATGAAACACGATCCAACATAGTACCTAATCAGGGTCGTGGGAGGTACGTAGTTCTCATACAATGCAGGAGCCGGATTCGAAGAATTCACGAAGCAGCGGCCAACGTCATGAGCACACGGATTCGCAAAGCTTGGAGACTGGGAGATGTTCCGAATTTCGACAAGCGCGACGTCAGTCTGGAACCTCAGCACATATAAGGAGTCGTGGACCGCCTCTATCAAACGCATACTCCCGTGTAACTACCAGCAACAAGAATTTGATCACTACCTATTCGCTTTACTTGAGACCACTCTTTTTCTCTTGTATTTTCGATATTCACTATCTAATACACAATGATGTTCTCTCTCAAACATACCCTCCTCCTCGGCCTCGTGGCTGTCTCTGCTGCACAACCAGCCGACCTCCTGTCTCGACAAGCTGGAAAGAAAATCCCGGACCCCCTCGAATGCGATGGTGAGGAATGGTCAAAGACGCAAATCTACAACTCCATCGAACAAGCCAAAGCCCTGAAAAACTCCCACTATGCGTACCCTAAGAAATTCGAGAACAACGAGAATATCTATAACACGAAGAGCGAACTAAAGGAATTTCCCCTGCTAGACCCTGTCTGGATCAGTAAGTGATCGAATGTCCTTCCACCGCGACAAAGGCTAAAACTTTGACCTCAGATGGTGTCGATCCGGGAACCTTCCGTGTCATTATGAAGGACTGGAAATACTTTGGTGTTACCAACAAGGATGTTGGCACCGGCGGAAGCGTCCATAAATGCTAGGGGTTGCCCTGTTCAGTGTCTCCTCGCCAACTCTCCGTCACGTACGCTCTTGACAAATTCTTCTGAGTACGGGAATAGTGTAGGAGCAGCACAATTAGGGGAACTCGGGGGCATGGGTTGAGGCTGTCTAGTTTGGCTTGAGTTGGTCTGTCGTCTTTCCTTTCATAACTATTCGCACCTGGTATACACAATTGCCATATAACAGGATTGTATTGAATATACGCTTTTTACACTGGGAATCTAAATGTTCCATTTGAAACGGACGCTTTGGCTATGATTGATCACTCGGATTGGTTGTATGAGGTATCTTCAGAAGTGAGGATACTCCGGCAACAGGATTGTGGCGGCTTAGAAACCGCTAGCGAATATGAACAATTGAGGCTGGGGTTCCAAAACACTTGATTGCAAGTTGAATACGTATTGTCAGACCACCCGTCAAAGCAGACACCGACGAAAATGAAACTATTCCGTACTCATTTTGTTGGTCGATATTTGTCGGGGCTCAGCTAGGAGGTACTGGCTACAGTCGGCAAGCGAGGGTCACGTCGCTCGGTCAGTCGTTAGGTATACGATGGTTTTGAGCCGTGCGAACCGATATGAGAACGATGTATGCCATGTGGCAGGTTGACTGGGGACATTATAATAACCTCCCTGGGTTAACTATCTACATTTGTAGGATGGAACTGGGGATCTTCAATGCATAATCTGGGTCTTTTGTCTACAACGGCTTAGGGGACTCAGATTATTAAACTATGCGCTTTCCCCTTTATTCGGCGTGCTTCTTATTCGATCAAGCCACGGTCTGTCTACGTTCTGGAACTAGGCGGAAATTCGCAACCGCAAATAGTCGTCGGCATTAGGAATCCGTCCAAACGTCTATCGGATTGCTAATAGTTTTAGCCGACACAACCCCAATCGGCTGCAGGTATGAAACTATTATGACCGATTGACCGAAGACCCTCAGCAAAGGGGTCCCACCGGTTCCAACCCACAGTCCACCGCCGGTTCGGCCGACGCATGTGCATTCCGGAACACCGTAGCCTAATTCACAATTACCAATTCCGTTTATGTGCCTATAATTCCGCTCACATACAGACTAAGACATAACATCATTCCTACTGAGCCGCCCGACTAGACGGGTGGCGGAAATTCATTAAATTCCGCTATTGATCAAGCATCGTGGTGATTTGTTGGGGTTGACACCACGTTAACAACATACTAAGGTAATACGGAATACTACCATGAGCATGCTAAGTAGTAGCCTATAAGTAAGGTATTTATAGGTTTACATAACATGACCGTACTCTACCACCCAACCTACTGGCGCACATCGACGGGTATAGGCTATAGCTAGGAGCGAGTGACGTGCCATGCCCCTGCATCAACGAGCAAGACGCTGGGCTTACCGACAGTAACCACGTCATACCATATCCGTAGGGGGTCCTTCACTTAGCCACAAAAGGGAAAGGCAAAAGTTTGCCAGCCGGGTGTATTGACATCGGGGATCCGCTGCAATACCCCCGGCAGATCGTTACCTAGAGGGTCAAGTGGGACTATCAAATAAGGTAAGGGCAATAGGGTCACATACTGAGTATGTAGCCATAAAGTGGGTAAGCCAAGGGGAAGTTGTTTGCAGTACCTATGTACGTACTCGGTAGTATTACAGCCCGACTCGGTCTCACGTGTGTGCGGGGAGAAACGAACCCGACGGAGTTAAAGAAGCTTTTGTCCCAAGCCGCCTATACCACGTGATTATACGATGCTGAGTCCGTAAGAAGTACCTGGTACCTATCTTCACCACATATAGTTCGCCTTGGCAAAACCGTTATGTTCAAACGATCATAACCGGAGCTCCACGAACCGAGATATTATTAATACAATTTATGATAATTCATGTATGCCTTAATGCGCACGGTACGAATTGTCTTTGCCATCTACTACCTAGTAATTAGAGTAATAGGCGACCTGGCGACGTGATGATGGGGGCGGAATCATTCCAGAATCCAGGGATGTGCAGCAGACTTGTGGCATGGAAATGGATGGGGTCGAGCGAGCTATAGGCGCCTAAAAATCATTCTTCGTTTGTAATTTCTTACGTATTTCTGACTCCGACGTGCCTCCTAGCATCCAGACAGTATCAGCATGGAACTGCCCCTGATGTCAGCATGCCATTGGGGCTGAGAATCGCCGCTGTACGTGAATGGCAATGGCAGCCACCGACTGTGCGATATGGGGATCTGGTCGATCCGGATTAGATGTACTGATTTATCTACTAGTATCTACTGTAGCTGTTGAACAACGTCGCACATCGATTCAAGCCGCCAGAGAACAACCTAGCTTTCCCCGGGCCAACCCTCGCCAGTAGAACTAAGCCCCGTTGAAACCAATCGGCTCCAGAAAATGAAGCGAGGTTACTAAGTAAATTGTCTGTCTACCTATTTACACGATCATTCCGGCGGCGCAGAATGTAATTTTGTTTTGATATCTTGCATGATATGGCTCCGAGTTACAGGGCTCGTGCATACGCGTCCCCGTTCGATTCTATCCAAGGCTCTTCGAGCAGATCACCAAAAGGAAGCAAGTAGGCACTTTACCTAGTAGTCTAACATGTATCACAAGATCGCAGTGCCAGAGACATGCAGGGCTTGGCATTTCGTAGCATACTGGGCATTGCAACCCTCGCACGCGCTGAAATAGAATCATTAGCGCTATTGATATTTTCATGAGAGGCGTAGATTGGAAGCCAAGGATCATCGTTACGACGTTACGCCGTAACGCCGCCGCGGTGACGCATACTTAGTATGTTACATTGCCTTCCGTATACGTATCATTACGTAGGATCGACGTTCATTTTTCTGGATGAGTATCCAGATTACTAAGATGGATGGGGCTGTCATTTCAACGGAAGCCAATGATGTCGAGCTAGCAGGTGGCAATGCGTTCGATGCATTGCCGATCTTCGCATACAAAGATGGGTCGCGCTACCATGTTAGCATCAAATGTATGTACATGGGCGGCCAAGTCAAGCCACACATCATCCCGAATCCGCCGGGGAAAGCCCCACTATTACCGGGGACCCACCCCGGGCTGCGCATGCATGCATGGAATCCCGTCTAGCCTATCTGGTGGAGACGCTTATACTTATTACCCCGGGCTGGAACTTGTCTCTGGATGAAACTCGCATTCCCACGGAATATGCCACTGTTCTCAGAACACACGAAGCAACACAATCAACTATTCCCGGTAATATCACAGCAGGAACTTTGAATTACATGCGCCGTACGAAGGATTGGCCTCGGTGGAACGAGGATACTGGAGCCCGCGAATCACTGATAGATCAAGCTAAGTGCGAACAATAGGTACGTAGGTAGGCAGGTATACAGAAGTCAATAGCATTGATTCCTGGGCCTTTTCTTCGCTAGATCATCAAAGGTCTTCAGCTATATGATGTAATGAATAGATAGATAGGTACGCGTACGTATACGTAGTCTTCTGATGAAGAACAGGTTATTGCGACTCGATAGATCTCTTCGGTGACCGATTAGCTTTTGCGTCCCTGTTGTTTCAAAGTGCAATAGTTGATTCGGATAAATGAGTGTATGTACTCCCGTATGTTGAAGGGAAGTTTAACGAAAGACTTCCCCATTCGTGCTAGATGGTAGTTGTACATGCAAGTTTCCGGATTTAGATAAATGTCAGAAATTAGTATACTGACAGTATCTGCATTAACGTAGGTAGCAAAGGGAAATCATACGTGACCGCCTCGATAGTTATGGATTGACTGGCATCACAGCTGAGCATGAGAAGAATTTCGCATGACGCTCAGGAGCATAAATAAGGCCACATCCCCTTCTTCTGAACGGAAAATCTCAGTCACCATCAACCACAAGAACATCACAGCAACACCACCAGCCTTCTCAGCATCATCACTATCAACCACTCTCCTCTTTCCAATAACCAAATCATCTCAACACCTAGTCAAAATGGTTCAAGTCGCCAACTTCCTTGCCGCCCTCGCCGTTGCTGGCGCTGGTTTGGTTTCCGCTAAGAGCTGCAACAACGGCGGTATCTACTGCGGTGAATACCTGCTCCAGAGAGGTAGAGCTTCCACTTTCTCCTCTGCCTTAGAACTCCAACATTTCATCCCTCGCCACCTCAGCTAGAGAGCCAGAAATGATATATGGGAACGATTGCTAACGCGTTCAACAGGAGACTACATCAACAAGATCGTCACCAACCTGGAGGCTAACCACGTGAAAACCACCGACTACAACATCAACAACTCTCTTTGGGCCTGCACCTCCCACGGCGACATCTCATTCAAGTCGCTCTGCTCAGTTGGTTGCCACGGCGGTGACAAGAATGACGACTACTGCGAGGAGACGGACCACTCCAAGCGTGACGCTGAAGAGCGCCTCGAATCTGCCTAAGCAGCGTTTAGGAACTTCTGGGGTTGCAAAGGGTTTCGTGTTTGATGTCACGGAACAGGGCTGGTACTTAAGCCAGTAATGCCCCCAAGCTCGGCTGTTCATCGGGTATCACTGGCTTTTTGCGGGTTGTATGTTGGGAAAGGCGGTTTTATCATGCTTCTTCATTTCTTTTCATGTATCTCTATAAGTGTCTGCGTTTTGTTATCCATTCACACCGACTGCGCGCTGCTATCATCATTACTAGACTCGGTCGGGGAAGACGGACTATAGACATTTCAATCAACGTTTCTCTTACCTCTATTCTCTATTCCAGATTCATGAGTACTCGTCTGTCGGAACCAAGGGTGAAGTAGCTATCGATTACGAATCACATATGGTAATGGAATCATAGTAGGGTAGCTGGTGTTTATGCCAATAGTAGACTTTGGCATTTAACGCTTGGCTGTCGAGTACGAGTCTTGTCAGTTATCGGAACACCTTGGCAGGTAGGGTGCGGCCGGCAGGTCACGAATCACGATGGTTGGTTTTCTGTCTGTCAAAACTGTTGGCTATTGGATAGATGTCGGGATCTTATTTCTTTGCCTGGTGGCTATTTGGATCGGTTGAAGAAAATTGACATCGGTCGGCTCGTCAAAAGATCAAGAGCAAGACCAACAGGGCCAACCAATGTGCAGCTCTACCAGCTCATTTGTACAACTCCTTTAAAAGCTCGTCCCAATCAACTTCAATGTCACTTAAACTTCTCTCACTCCTAGATTCTTCAACTCCACCCCGCGCAGCCCCATCGCTAACTCCGTCTTTTTGAACCGGCTGTTGATATTGTGGCCCGATCTCCTTGAAATTGTGATCCGGGGGGTGAATAGCAGATCGGTGGCCCCAGCACTTAAAACGAGAGAGAAATCGCGGCACTCGATGCACGTCCACCTTATACCTAATGCCATATTATCGAATTGAGTGTTGAAGATTCCGGCGACGACTCTGGTGGAAGGGTCCACAGTGACTGGGCTATTCAAAAATCCGTCGAACAGTTCATCATCGAGCATCTAGATTGGCAGAAGACGGACTTAGACCCGGAGGCTATCCTTCATGTCGCTAGCAAAGGCACGGGGGTGGAACTTCCTTCCCCCGAAAACTCGAGTCATACTGACTTGGTTCCAAACCAACACCTCAAGCAACTTTACTTGCGATGGAGCGGGAGCACGGCTATCCTTCGAGCCTGGAGTGAGCCAGATGGGCTAACAATGTTGCCACAACTTCAACGGATATATCTGTTCAAGCCACCGTCTGAAAGAGTACGACTTTTCAATATTTTAATTAGTTCCCATCGACCCAGTTCTCGTTCGAGCTGACAGGAGGAAAGACATATGACAACTCACAATGGATCAACTCAAAGGTCAAGCAATTCGGTGATAGGCTAAATTCCAACCGGAAGGTCATGCAAGCGAACAGCGCGTTACCTCGAGTCACAATGGCATCCCTAATATACGCGTAGCATACGGCGACGTGGATGTCATCCCCGTCGAGTCGGGCACTTATGGAGAGCACGAAGTGACATCCTACAACGCACCTCATTTAGCTACCGCTGCTCCGACAAAGGGTGTCAATTCGCATCGATGGTTAGATTTCGCGTTGAGGTTCGCCAGCGAAATGGTTCCCTTCTGGCAAAGTACGGTCAAGGCCTTCTGGGAGTCCAGGCAAAGCCAGACCAAAGTGGAATGGGCCGATGACGTCGTACTGGCACTGATTGACGATGGCGTCGATATGTTCGATACGCCCCTTACTCACCAAATGCTTCAGGGGAAAAGTTTTGACTTCCACAATGGAAGGGTTCGATCCCATTTTTCATCGGCCAGAGGCCACGGCACGGTTATGGCTAGCATGATTCTACGCATCTGTCCCATGGCAAAGGTCTATCCGATAACACTCAAAACATTTAACGTTGCTAGTGGGAAGTCTAATATTGATACAGACTATGCGGCACAGGTACAGACCTGAGACTACCCAAGCAGCTCTTGAAATTTCAGGTTGGCAGGGTGATAACTTCTAACCGAAAACCCTATTATAGCCTATAGGCCATTCAGGCCGCTCCCGAAAAGAAGGCCACAATCATTTCCATGTCGTGGACGCTCCCCATGTCAAAAGCTGAGAGCAAATCAAAAGATAAGTGTAAGTCTCCTCTACTGCAAGCCAAACTCCTCTTTACCACACTGCAGGCATGGATAGCTCCATACTCCTGAATGAACTGACCCCGTACGTCACGATACAACGTGCCTTATACCCTGATTCCGTGGTGAACATATACCCCAAGCCCGTATAAATTGGAAACAGAAACGGAGTATCAGAAGCGAAAGTACCAGCAAAGAAAAGGACTCTGCACCCCATGAACAAAGAACCAAAAAGATGAAAAGCCGTTAACGCTAATAAGATAATTTTACCCTGCAGTGCGTAAAGTATTACAAAAAGCCATCGACAACAACGTCCTAATGTTCTGTTCCGCTCCCGACGATGGAAAACTCACCGAGCTCGATTATCCCAGCGGACCCTGGCGCGATCGCTTCTTCCGCATCGGCGCCGCGAACGTGGACGGGACCGTCTTCCACTGGACGCCCGAGGACGGCATCACGTACGTCCTCCCGGGAGTCAACGTGATCAAAACCAGGTGCCCTCGATTGGGGGACTCACGAAACAAACGGCCGAGTACTTAACGGGGTCGAGCGTCGCGACGGTTCTAGCGGCAGGCCTTGCGGCCATGATCATTTACTGCATCAAGGCCAGTATTCTATCCATGAAGACGGCAAACCAGAAGATGGGCCCCATTCTAGGGACGTCGATTCTCGACGAAGACGAGTCGGATTGCGGACCCGGATGCTATGAAGCGGGCTTTCAAGCGCATTGGCACGGTC
Source organism: Xylaria intraflava (assembly GCA_022385655.1). Lineage (NCBI taxonomy): Eukaryota > Fungi > Ascomycota > Sordariomycetes > Xylariales > Xylariaceae > Xylaria > Xylaria intraflava. Next base: position 135,171 of record MU279824.1, on the reverse strand, counting down.
ACACCGAATAAATTCATCCAGATCTGGGACGAGCTCGACATAATCAGTGAGATACTAAAGAAATCTGCAGGAACTGCCCAAGACCGCGGATGCTGATATGAGGCGCCCTTACATTGAGCAGTTTATAGCATTTAGTCGTAAGCTTGCTAGTGAATCCAGCTAATTCGTGCACACGTGGTGTGTGATTGAGATGAATCTATCCAGGTCATGTATTGTAATAATCAACGGAGATCGGACAGCTCATTAAAACCCTTGGATCGTCATAGACGGGACGACCGTTTGCTAACAGACAACCATGCCTATCTGGCAACTCGCTGTAGCCGCGTGCAAGGCTAAAACCCAGACCTGAATCCGACAGTCGACATCTGTCGGGTACATCCCCGCCAAAGTTAGGAGACGAATAGTGCTAAGTCAGTCTTCGACTTTGACTGCTGATCTGATCGGAGTGACCAATTGCTCAAGCTGGGCGATTGTGCAGCGACCGGACGGCACCTTACGGTTGAGTGATCGGCGAGTGGTCGGGAAGTCCCCGGGAGAGCGACAGAAACTCGTTGATCTCAGGAACTTTCGGCCGTATATTCCCGGTCAATAATGATCCAACAACCAAATCCCAACATGCGCGACAAACAACATACCAGAAAGCGTCGTTGACTTCCCTTGAGTCTTAGCAACCAACGAGAGTCTCACCCCTAAAGTGAAATACTAACAAGTCACAAACCCAATCACACCAAAAACCCATCACACACCAAGAACCACAACCCAATGATTCCAAAACCGCGATCAAAACGGGGTATCTCGAATAACGACATCAAACCCATCCCAAGAGACCAAAACCAAGCCAAGAATCAAACCCGCGAAGGCCCACCCCCACCCCCACGCCGCAACTCCTCATCCGTCCTCAAGCTCTCCTCCAAGACCCGCCGAAGATCCTCATCCTCACCCTCATCATTCCCGGCCCTGGCACTACGAAACGCCGCCTCGGCAAGACTCTGCTTCTTAACATACTCCATAACAATATCCTCCTCCGAGCGCAAGGAGTTCATAAGCGCGACCTCCTTCTGGTGGGCACTAGCAGACTCCTCAAGGGCGCGCTTAAGTTCCTCCTCCTCATCAGGCTGCTCTCGACCTTGCTCCACCCGCGAAGCCTCGATAGCCCGCTGCAGCGCCTCCTCGTCAAAGTCGGCGCTCTCGTGTTTCTGCTGTTCATGTTCCGCCTGCGAGGCCTCGAGGACCCTCTTATATTCCTCGTCATTTTCGTTCTCTAGATCATGCATGCGAATGGGCTGCTGCTGGGTTTGGTCCTCTATTATACTGCGTTTGATGGCTTCCTCGACCAAAGCCTGATACTCCTCATCAGTGATCCCGTCGAGGTTGTCCGGCGAGAAGGGAAGAGGCAACGTCTCGCCAGGCAGTGGTTTTTTGATATCGGGGGGCCATCCAGAGGAATTCGGCTCGGCGTTTGAAACGCCCCTGTTTGTCGGTACGAGAGGGCCCATCGGTGTTTGCTGCTGCCTCATAATGCCCACGCTGGACCGAATGGCTTGCTCGATGCGGGAATCTTCGGCCACGTCCCCCCTCGAAGTTTTCCGGACCGCGGCTTGAATGGCGCTTTCGAATTCGTCGTCCAACTCATGTATGTCATCGCCGGGAGGAACAATTTGGATGTCTTCAGCCGCCGGTCTCTGGGGCTCCTGTACCCGCTGTCTCTCCTCCGTAATAGGTCGACTTCCACTTCCGAACCACCCCGTCCTTGGGACCTCAATCAGCTCTTCTGTGCTGACCGTGGCATGCCCAGGAGCTAAGGGTGTTGAAGCTTTGGATTTACCCTTGTCCTTTTGTTTCCACAAATAGAACCCCTTCCCTTTCTCCCTCATGTCAAGCCAACGCGCCTCAATACTAGCCCGCTCCTCAGCCGAAGAGTTCCGGAGGTCATCGTTGCCCTGGGCAATCCGCGATGCCCAGATGTATTTGTCAGCGCTTTGCGCACTACAATACACAGAATTAGTGAGTGCTGTCTTGAGGACGGGGGAAAGTGTCGCAGGGGCGCAGAAAGGTATTCAAACACAATTATAGCGCCTTTGGGAACTTCTGTACAGTTGAAGACGGCCAGAGTGAAAAGAAAATGGTTCCGGGACTTACAACATGGTACGAATCTCGGCATGGACGCCAGCCATAGTATAAGCAGGTAACGACCATACAGCTGTAAAACAATAAGCGTATGCCCATAGATAAGCAGATGAACACTTACCCGCAGAAGGCTTCAGGATCAACCCTCCAATACCTTTGCCGAACCCCTTGAGAAAGCCCGCACCGCCTTCCTTTTGGGCACCCTTTAAGGGCTGAGTTACTAACCCCGTGATGCCGTCATACATGCCAAGTCCGAACTCCTTTCCCGCAACCCTGAGACCACTGCGGAAGTCTGTAACTCTCTCAGTAGGTCGGACGGTCTTGTCGTTATATAGGTTAGGTGCGTTCCTGAAGCCCTTCGCCAAACCCATGCAGAAATTCATTGGGGATTTTACTCCAGTGCTGATGATGTTACTAACACCCCTCCCGCCGTCTAAAATTTTTTCGAGCTGTTGACTTGAGATTTCGGGCGGTGCTAGCCCAGCTGTCCTTGCGGGAGTGCTTGTCGGACGATTTCGATCACTACTGCTGGTTGAAATCCGACTAACAGCGTATTGAGAGAGACTGGCTGAGTCTGAGCCGGTAGCAGTCGGGCTCGGAACCTCTAACGACTTTGACCTAGCTACGCTTTCCTCCATCGACGTCTTGGATGCGGCTTCGGTGGTAACATTCTCTGTTGATGTCGATTTGGGTGGCCCTACAGCAGCCTTGAAGATATCTCTTGGGATATCTGTTGCAGACAAGACGACGGAAGCGATATCACCGACCAACGCTGACGTGCATGCCGAGATGGGGTCAGGTGGGAACATGTCTGTTTCGTACTCTTTGGCACGGAAACTATCAATCCATGTCAACAGATGTCCACGGCATCAAGCCTTCTTCACTATACTCACAGTTTCAAATCCGAGTATTGAATGTATCCAGTATTCACCAGTATGGCGGCTGCTAATGCACTGAGGTGTGTTTGAGTCCGCCTTACCCGCCAGACAGCGACGCGACTGGGAGCAACTGCACATCGAAGAGTATCGACATCAAGGTGATTATGAAAGCTTTGACCTCCAACATCGGCGCCCTTTTCATCCCGAATTTTCCTTCCCAGCTCTTTCGCTTTCTCCAGTGTCTCCGGTTTGAGCGCAGTCCTAATTGCCTGGGCAAGATTAGTCGCGGTGAGCTTCTTGTACGGTATAGGCTGCGGTCCAGCACCAGCTCTCGCCACCATAGCACCCCAGAAAGGCTGATCTCCAAAGAAAGGCACGATGATCGAGGGTTTCCCTGCTTGGATCCCGGCGGCTGTGGTTCCGGCGCCTCCGTGATGGCATACGGCCGACACATGCTTGAATAACCAATCATGCGGCACGTTACCAAGCATGAAAACACCATCAGGTATGCCCACGAAATCGGCTCCGAGGCCACCCCAACCTTGTGAGACAAGAGCGCGAACACCGGTTTCGGCTACAGCATCGAAAATGTCCCTGGTCAATTTATTGGGATCATCGACTACGATGGATCCAAATCCAATATAGACCGGCGGTGGCCCCGCAGCAAGAAAGGCGGCCAGGTCCGGCTCTGGCGTGTACGATGAGGCTAGGTTTAAGAAGTAAAAGCCAGCAATATCTATATGATTACCCCAATCATTGGGCTTGGGTATGAGGGCCGGAGACCTGTATTCCATAAGCAGGCTTCCTTTCTTTTTGTTAGGCAGGCAATATTCGCTTACCAGCAATATGTATAGGGGATTCGTAGGCGCGTCAACACAGCCGGCGCCAACATTAAGGAAAGCTGTTGTAAATCGAGGATCTTAGTTCGAAACCGGTTGATTACATCGCCGAGCCCCTGCCATGTCATCATCTCGACTAGGGTGTATGAAAGATAGTTGGTGGTAACTGAGTCGGTGTTTGATGACTGAATATTGGCAAGAGGCTGTGGAAATGCTCTAGTTGGAGACCATGGCATACTGGCGAACCTTGTTAGCCGACGGGCCCGAAAGCACGATGTGGCTCACCTACGTAAACATCAAGTGTAGAGGTACTCCTAGCTTCTCGGCCAGGTGAACGTGGGCAAAGCTGGGAGGATTAGCAATAATGGCATCCGCGATGAACGGCTTGCGTCGCGGATCGCCTGCCACTGAAATTGGGATATGTGCATCTTCATCTCCACGGTCGAAGCGTGGCGCGGGTCCTAGGCCGTCGCCGGTCTCGATACAAGATCTCCAGCAACCCATAAGGATCTCTGCGACACCTTTTCTCCGTCTCGCGATTTCTCCATTCTTTATCGCATCCAAACCGGTTATTAAGCCAGGGTTCTTGACCATAAAGGCCATGAGCTCGGCGGGGTCACCTCCGATGCAGAAGAACTCCAGGCCATTGTCCTCGACGAACTTTTGGAATGTGGCATGTGTAGCAACTCGAACGCGGTGACCGTAGGTATTTTTAAGCACCTGTCCAAGAGCGATGAAAGGCTGGACATCACCTCGAGACCCCACAATTTGTATGACGATGTTGAGTCGGGGCGGTAATGTCTGGCCGGGCTGGCCGCCTAGGTTTGGAGGGATGTAAGGAGGTGGTTCGGCTTCGGACGTTAGCTGGTCACGTAGAGTAGGTGCTATGAAGTCAGCAAGCCGTCTGCTCGTTTGGTTAATGTTGATATTAATACGGCCATCATCTGCGCAAGGGACTCTGTATTAGCAGTAGAACGACAGGAAGCAGTGCGGTTTCCATGCGACATACCGGTGACGACGGCACCAGCGTCGAAGCCTGTCTGGTGGATGCTTAGCTGATCATGGAATTCACTATAGGCTGGAGGCGCATCGTCCTCGGCACCCAGCTCTGCAAGTTCGGGGAGAAAGCCAGTATAACTGTCGTCGCCTCCAAGTTCCGGCAGCTCGGGGAGAGGGCCGGCATCCAGCTCTGGAAGCTCGGGAGGGCCCGTCTGATGGTTCTGGCCATTTTGGAGCGAAAATCGGGGCGCGCTGACGGGTATGGTAGGCAGTTGTGCGGCTCGGGAATCTTCTGCTCTCCGAGCGGCACCAGCCCTCTTCTTCTCGTCAATGAAAGACATGGCCGCAAGATTGTTTTACCTATACCCAGCCGAGCAGCTGTCTAAGGAAAGATTGTCGTTGCGGCAGAAATCGCGATGCTCGCGATGCTTTGAGCAATGGAAATTGGAGACCAGAAGACGGCTCAGCGCATCACCCTGGGTGGTCGCTTATTCATATAGTTAGGTATCACGCGATGAAGTAGATTCAAACGTACTGGTCATCACGAAAAAGCGAACGAGTCTTATTCAAACCATGGGTGTTTTTTGATCACAGGAGAGTCCCGAAAGCGAAAGTTGAGAGATGCTGGTTACCTCTCGCATGTAGCTGAGCCACGCATGAACGCGTAGATCTTGTTATCCGGACAAGATCCCAGCAGATGGTGGGCGTCGCGAAAGCCCTTCCACTGTGGGTGGGCAATTGGGCGCAAACGTTAGTTGCGGCCAAAATTATGGACGCGGTAAGCAGAGCACTTCGTATACCTAGCAGAGCTTGCGGGACTGCCCCTGAAACTATACCAGGTCTTTCTTATTACATTAGACAGCTGTTTGGGCATTCATGAGTCTTCTTCGCGACAATTTATGCCGCTATAACCGCCAAACAGGCCGTCTGTAAGCACTATGCCAGGCGGCGTAATTGCTAGACGTCCTACGGGCTTTTTATCGCACCATGTTAAATTTTGACGGAGTCATTGTCGCAGGCAGCGAGCGTGGACTTAGCATTGTCCAGCGGTTTTGGCCACATCCGTCGTACCCATGACTGCCTAGAAGTAAAGTACGAAGTATACTTGCTACCTTACCTACCACCAGGTTGCTTCGGTACATTTTGCAGTTTCCATAAGCAAGTCGATGGAACTGCTGAGTACCTACATAGCAATGACCAATTCAGATAGAGCTCTACCTACGACGCTTCGCATGGATATATTTTAGATTTGAATAACGCCCCCACCCGCCACGGCCTAGAAGGTACCAGTAAAGAATCGAGATGGTACAATGTATGGAGTATCTACACGACACATCGGCAGCATACCGATGAAGAAAACGTTATGTTCAGTAATTAATACGTAGGTGACTTTTCACGTGTAGGCATAGCAGCTTGATCCGCATTATCACAGTGACGCAAGCAGGTAGGCGGGAGACGAGAAAGGGCTTGGAAAATGTAATGATACAATCAGCCACCATTGAGACATGACAGGTGAATCTTAATACCACCTGCCTACCTCCTATCTAACACATGAACGCTCCATGACCGTATGGACTGTCTAGATAGTGTACGGGACACTTATTCACCATGGCATGTAATGCGCAACGAGCCTCGTGGGCACTTCATACTAAAATTCCAAGCTTCATTCCTGCGACATGTCAATGAAGTCAGAATCTTGCTCGCCGTGACATCTCAATTTTCATGGCCCGACCCGGCCAGAACTGCTGCGCCACAGATCTCCGTACATCGGGCCGAGAACTCGAACTTGGCGAGAGAGATGGCGGGGTGAGTATCTACATTCTACATCTGACGTCTTCTCGTTCCCCCATCTTCCCCCCGCCTTCCCCCAACCTCTGCTTCCCCCCTCTTCTCACGACACCTCCAAATTGGCAAGTTGATGTCCTGTTATCTTTCTAGTGGAGTCATTCTCGTAGTGTTAAACCAAAAGCTGTCAAGAAACTGGATGTCAGTGTCGTCTTTCCAGACGTTCATACATAAATTTTATCATTGCTATATCGAGGGTGCCACAGCTGTGACCGCATCGTTGTCAGAGAGGGAACGCCATGAAAACACTGACATAACCGGTGGAACTCACCGTGGCCCTATCATTTATCTCATAGGGACACCATCAGTTCTCCTATAATCAAAGCATTCCATGCCGAGGCACGTCGGCTAGAAGCTCACAAGATACATCTGAAGTACGACCTGTATGTAGTGCCGACGCTTGGTGGGGTGTGACCCCCATTCGCATAGCTTCATCGCCATCATTCACTCGATGTTTCAGACATGAGCCCCATTCCAGAGACGTGGTCCATACAAGTACCACGTGTGGCTGCCGTCTTATACCGATATCAACAGCGCTTTCCCGTCCTGCTCTAATCAGCCCTTGCCGTTGACGATAGACTCAATTGACGGTTAAGTGACTTCTCCCGGCCGAAGGCTCAATCACCAAACTCAAGCCCCTCTCCCTCATCCTCGCTTGACAGTGACCCGACTCGCGACATGACGACGACACCGTTCTCAAAGGACCAGCTACGAGCCCGGTTCGTGGGCAAGACCCTCCACCATGTTCCCACACCATCAATAGTCTTAGACCTAGCAAAGGTCGAAGCGAACTGTAATCTCATGCTAGAGGCGGCCCAGCGACTGCAGCTCAATTGGCGAGCGCACATCAAGACTCACAAGGTCCGCCAAGCCAGCCCAGCCAGCCGTAGAGGCGCAATGATCCAAGGACCGAACTGACACTCCATGACCCGATCTAGACAGCCGAGTTAACACGGCTACAAGTTGGCGACAATGACAACACCCCGGTGAACATAGTCGTATCAACCCTCACAGAAGGCGAGAACGTGCTGCCACTGCTCAGAGAATACCAAGAAAGAGGCCGGAAAGTCAATGTACCGCAACGCCCAATCCCTATCTAGACAGACATCCCCGAGCTAACAAGCCCCAAAAAGATGCTCTATTCCTTCCCGCTCTACCCATCCAGCATAGACCGACTAGCCGCCATGTCCTCACAACTAGGCCCCGACGGCCTAACAGTAATGATCGACCACATAGACCAAGTCAAGCTCCTAACCTCCCTAGCCTCCAAATCCGGGAACCCACCCTTGGTATTCCTAAAGGTAAACATAGGCAGCAACCGAGCAGGCGTGCCGCCCAACACGCCCGAGTGCGCAGCCCTAATCCGCGAGCTCCTCCTCTCCGAGACCGTCGGGTCCGCCATCTTCTGGGGCGTGTACTCGCACGCAGGCCACTCGTACGGGTCGCGCAAGGACTGGGAAGCCATGGGCGTGCTAGGCGTAGAATTCGCCGGCCTCCACGACGTCGCGCGCGCCGTCCAGGCCGAGCGCCCAACTCACCCCCTCGTTCTCTCCGTCGGCGCAACGCCCACCGTGACGACGCTGCAGCACCCGGACTTCCACACCGACGGCACCACGAACGGCGGCGCCTCTGACGGCGCAGTAACCGCACAGATCAAAGACCTCATCGCTCGCATGCGCGCCGACGGCTTGACGCTCGAGGTCCACGCGGGCGTATACCCAACGCTAGACGTCCAGCAACTAGCCGCGCACGCCAGAGACGCAACATCGCTAAACCCATCCGCGATAGCAGTGACGGTGCTAGCAGAGGTATCCTCGATCTACCCAGGGCGAGGCGCAAACGGGACGAGCGAAGCGATAGTAAACGCAGGCTGCATAGCGCTAGGGCGGGAGCCCTGCGAGGATAAGGGGGAGGTGAAAGGGCAGCACTACAACGCGTTCGGCATCGTGATGCCGTGGGCGGGCGTGCGGAACGTGGTCCCCGGCCCGGAATTCCCCGCCGTGCACGGCGGCTGGCAGGCCGCGCGGCTCAGCCAGGAGCACGGCGTGCTGGCGTGGCGTGGTGACATGGAGGCCGAGACGCCGCTTGTTGCCGGCCAGCGCGTGCGTATCTGGCCTAACCACTCGTGCATCACGGGCGCTGCGTACCCATATTACCTCGTCGTCGACTCGCGGCTGCGCGGACGCGAGGACGAGATTGTGGATGTCTGGACGCGGTGGAACGGGTGGTGATGTGATGTGATGTGATTTCTGACCCTGCATAAAATTCCCAGTCCGCAAAAGGGGAGTCGGATCATTGGCGGTAGGGAAGTGCGCATCATAAGCCAAGCAACAACAAACAGCATAGGTACATATCTAGAACACCATAGCTACTCAGAATACCAAACCCGAAAGCAAACCGACAAAATAATCACCCAATCATAGTTAAAAACCAAGGCCTGGCACAAGCACAGCAAAGAAGTGTAGGTAGTTATCAATTCAACCATGAATTACTATCACAAAGCGAACAAACAACCACCGAAACCCAACGCCCGGCTCGGGGCGCGTTGAAACCACTCCCCTGACTTAATTACAGTATTTCCGTACGGTACCACGATTCTACCCTGTAACCCCCCGTCCAACCCCCATTTTGTTTTTGTTAAAAAAGAAAAAGAACAAATCAAGAATCTTGTCCATCATCTGCAGAGATCCTCTCCGGGAATCTGTCTACACATCTTGCGGACATTGCGAAACTCCATACGCCCAGTAGAAAGGGGGAGACGAAAAGACATAGAGAAATTGAGAGAGAGAAATAGAGTCCCCTGAAACAGGGAAGAAACAAGGTCATCAGATTCCCTTTCTTTTGTTTTGCTCTCGTCTACCGTGATTTCGTAAGCCGTCGTCATGGTATTTTTTGCTCCCCGACAACAAATCATACAAGTACAAGCAGGACGGGACGGGATGGTCGGTGGGGTAGGTTGAAAAAAACGGATACACAGAGGAGAGGGAGACGGCGGTTACTTGCATCGCTTCTCGACGATGCCCGTGCCATTCTCCTCGTACTCCTTGCGCGAGATCCACATTTGGTGGAAGGTTCCCAGACTCGCGAGGATGCTCCCGCCGATCCAGGCGCCGAAGCGGCGCTCCGTGGTCAGGCCGGCGGCGTGGAGCTTGATCTTCATGCCCGGGTGCATGGCCATGAGCTCGTTGTTCAGGCGATCGTTGAAACCATTGAGTAGACTGGTACCGCCCGTGACTACGACGTTGCCGAGCAGGTTAGGTCGCAGGTCGACATCGACAGCGCTGAGGCATGCCTTGATCAGCTCAGGGATCGTCTGCGGCTTGGCGCCGCCGTCCGGGCTTGGCAAAATGGCGTTCTCGTCCCACATGCCCTCCGACACGCGGTATCGCTGTTCCCGCCACATCTGGTTCGCACCATCCGGCATCTCGAATACGCGGCCCGGTTGCATCTTAACAAGGTCCTCATTGCCGGGGTTCAGATATCTACCCGGGCCTCTCCACACCTCAACAACGGATTCCTTGAACTCAGTTAGGAGCCGATCCTCCTCGTAAGAGAGGTAGGAAGGCGTGAGTTCGAAGGGGTATTGGCGGATTTTAGCTTGCGCCGGTGCGCCAGCATCGACAGGCGCCTTGTTCTCAACCGAGTAATATGGTATGACGTTGATCTTCGGGTCGTTGTTGTCCCAGACATTGCGAACTTGTTGCGATAGCCACAGACCACCGACGGGGGACTTCTGGATCGATCGCTTGAGAATCATGCCGTCATGTATGGCAGTGACGCTGGTGTTAGTGCCGCCAACATCGACCACAAGCGCTGATGCCTTGCCGGCAGCGAATGCGGCGCACACGGGCGTTCTCGACATCCAGAAGGCGGGACAGCCCCAGTTCTCCATAGCGATCTCGAGGGCCTTCTCACGGGCTTTGCCGGTGTTCCAAGGCGCCTCCGTAAGGAGAAGAGGGTTTTCGGTCAGCGGTTTCTCCTGATTCTCGATGTCCTCCATGGCGACGTCGCCCTCGCCATCGGCTACGGGGTCGCTTAGACGGTTTCTACCGGCGGATATAGCGCGGTCGGGCTGCAAACGCTTAATGAGCATATGTTCCCACATTTTGGTGGCGATATCCCAATCCTCAACGACGCTGTCGGTGCGCGACATATAGTTGTTCATTACAAGGTCGCTGCGAGGGAAAAAGTATTCGTCGCCAAATAGGGTCCGGGTTGTCGTCGTGGAATCTGAATTGCTCGACTTGAGGGTGCCGTAGGAAGAGGGTATGACAGATTTGGGGACATCTTCGCCGGCAAAGCCAGCTCGTGTGTGACAGTAGCCGGCATCGAGAACGAGGGCGGACACTTCATCTATTTAATTCCGTGACGGGTTAGTCGTGAACTCCGAAGGCCATTATACGCACGTACCTCCACCATAGACATCTAGGGGCGGTTGTGCATTCGGAAGAGGTTGTTGCGACGCCATGATGGGATGAGATGCACGAAGAGGAAAGAGAGATATGATGATGTGACGGAATGGAGGGGAGTTAAAGGTGGGGGGTGAAGAAGCGACGGAAAAAAGAATGTAGAATGGAAATGAAAGGTGATGGCAGAGCTTCCGTCGCGTCTATGGATGCATGCAAGGTCGAAGTGGGAATGCGCAGCTTCAAGTCGGGTGTGGCTGGTGAGCTCCACTAAATGGGCGCCGCCCGCGTCCAGCGTCGGCCCGCTTATCTTCCAGGCATCCCACCGGGCGATATGGAAATCGATTACGTTCTTGGTTCTCATTCGGCGATGGACCCGTAGCTCAGCGGTAGAGCATCTGATTCCAGCCTGGCGTGGAAACAGCATCCAGAAGGTCATCCGTTCAAATCGGGTCGGGTTCAATTCCTTGATTTGTCCAGTCGCCTTTCTTTTTTCTTTTTCTATCCGTACTGCTGTAATATGAGACGAATATACGTCTGTATGGCATGCTAATAAGGCTATTAGTTACTATGGACTACGGACAATCTAAGATAGATACAAACACTACCTATAATTTTACCTACATGGTCGGTATGCTGTGCGTGAACGGTCATCTGGTAACTTCAGCACTCGACTGACAGGCAACGAGGACTCGGAAAGAAGGCACAGTGCCAATAAATACTCTACGTACCGTGCGGGTCCAATGGACGCTGAGGTGACTGCCCATTGAGGCTGTCACTGAATCGTTTCCTCAATCCAAGTGCATAGCAGTGTCTGCTTTGTTCAACTGCCCCCTTCAATACCGCGGTCGCGAGTGTACACATGGACGGGATTATAGAATAAGGCCCGTACCGCAGCGGCCCGGCATGCTTTGGAGGCTAAATAAGCGGTGATGAAGCTCTCCCGCGTATTGGTAGCGATTCCGCGTGGTTAGCATGTCGCTTCTTTCAGATGACGAGGATGCTCGTCTCCTCTTCGACAACCAATCCACCGCCTCCTCCTCAGGTGATGACGACGATGAGCCGTTTCCACCACCTCTATTGAGCCAGAACTACTTCTCGCCTCCATTCTACGGACGACCGCCAACCCCCTTACCACCATCGCCATCACTCACCTCGCTACTCCGGCCCTCGCGACCCACCACACCCGATCCCTCCGACGATGATATCGAACCGGTACCACGCGCATCGCCCAAGGTACCCACGTACGAATATTACGGATTTGTCGTGTACTTGTTCTCGTCCTTCACATTTCTGATATACCTCCTATGGGCGTATCTACCGTCGCCTTTCCTCCACGCCCTGGGCATATACTACTACCCGAACCGTTGGTGGGCACTAGCGATTCCGTCCTTCATTAGCATGTCGCTCGTGTACATTTACGTAGCGCTGGCTCTATACAACACCGAGGTGCTGACGCTACCGCTGACGTCTATCGAAACCATAGTCGACGAGGCGGCCAAGATGGCCACCATTGATAGCAAGGGCCGCATAAGGTTCGGCGACACTGGCGAGCGGAAGCAACAGCAGATGACGCCCGAGGCGGCGCGTCGACTCGAATGGAAGAATATTTGGAACAAGGGCACCGATGCCGTCATGGATGTCCCGCTTGCCGGCGTCTGCGAGGTTCTGTATGGGGATCCCGTCGGTGCGGACGAGGATGGCCATGCGGACGATGAGCAATGGCAGCAGGATGATCTGCATAGCGATTCCCCTAGCTTATCTTGATAGAATGGCAAACGGTCGCTTGATATTAACGAACTATGATCTGTCGATCCTGAAAGTACATGAATACGTGCTACATACCCACTGGTTCTCGTCAAAGAATTGCTGCGTTATACAGAGTCTGTTTCAACCAGAATTTGCAGCAGCTCTTCAGTGTGGAGTTCATACCTATTACTATACCAGGAGACGTGATTGCTGACTACCTCTAAGACCCCTACATCTACATTTTCCCAATCACGAGTGAAACCTCATTGCTGCGCACGGCGACAATGGTCTCAATATATATTACACAATGCTTGTCTCGTATCTGCCCCCGATGAAGTCAATTCACAAAGCCGGCTTGACTTCTACGAGTTCATGGGAGTAACGCCTTCATATGAGGAGCTCTTACCCCGGTACCCGGGCCGGGCGATAAGCACCGCAACGCGGAGCCGCTGGGCGGGCCCTGTCCCACCGTTCCTTCCCCCAGCCCGTGAATAATCGACATACATAGATTACGCTCACGGATAAGGCGCGCAATCGAGCCCGAGCCTGTGAGGCGGGATATACGTGCCAATGAGTTTATATCTCAGCGCTGGTACCGGCGTTGGGAAGGAAGTAGATCTATTCGAAGAGGGTAGGTGCCATCTTTCATCAACGATTACGATCACCGCTTTGCGTGTGGCTTCGCGTCCGTTCCCCTATGAGCGAGAATCAATCCGCTTGGCAAGTTGAACGACATCTTAGATATGGAAATCCAGGCAGGTACGGCTGGTGACTTGCGGTCTTGACGTTCGAAGCCCAGGAAGTAACGGCACAGAGCGAACATAGAGGCTACGGCGCGAGGCCTTTCCACTCTGGTGGCATATATCTCGTTCCATACGACAAGAATGTATTAGCGCGTTGCCTCGACGGCGATGATGTGGAAGGTGCCGTATCGTCACTTCCTCTTCTGTGTAGAGTTGGGTGCGTGGCATAAAAGGTGCCTTCTCTTCCGCACTTGTTCTCTTCCCCTCTCACTCTCTTCAACCACCAACATCAACATCTTCCCCGCCTCCGTGTGGTTTCTTGTCATCTACCATCTACATCAATTTCCCGTTTGCGTCGTTTATTCTCTTCGTATATCATCATCACTTTGCGTCTCTGCGGCTTCTACCCTTCATCATCCTTCAAACTTATTAACTTCATACTGGTGTACTTTTTTCGACCAAAATGACTATCACCGTTTCCCCGGAAGATTTCGCCGACCACCGTCGCTTCGACAGAGATGCAGTGGCCATCAAGCTTGCATGTCGTCTCTGTCTGGTTCGCGCGTTGGAGCAATTTGATCCCTTGAACGGGGAGCCTCTTGACATCATTTGCGCCTTCACAGGTGAAAATGGCTCAAGCTGTCGGGACTGTTCAAGAAACGGTGATCGGTGTGAGCCGGTACGTATAGGTCATCACGTTTCGGTAATGATTTGCCATATATTCATTGACTTTTTAGATTCCCATGATGCTCAAGTTTGATGTTAAGCGTCTGCAAATACTACTCAACTGGTCCGCCAATTTATTTGATCCCCAGTACACGGCCGACCGCCGTTCAATCCTTATGGACAAGAACGACAAAATACACTATCTGGCCGCCTATGATACTCGGCTCGGTCTTGCTAATGCTCAAATCGGCTTGCTCCGCGCATTCTGTGATCTTGTAACGACCCACCGGATCGAGTACGACCTTACCAGTCACAAGAAGAAGCACGCAATCCGTTACAAAAAACTAGTGCAGCAAAGAATGTCAGTTGCACTCCGTCAACCTCCTCCGGAAGACGACTGTTTTCCAGTAAGTTCTGGAGCCTCTGTGATACGTGGTCAATACTGAATCGATTACCTAGGGGGATCTTGACGAGTACGCTGCGACTCCTGGCGTTCGGCCCTTAGATATGGGGCATGCGGCGTGGTCTGTGGCGGTGCGGCGCTTCCTGGATGAAGTAGAAGCGAGTATTCCCGCAGGTCACAAGCCTTGTATCTGGGAAACCTTGTCGAATAGTTTTCTGTGTTTTGAGTAACGGATCATCAGGAAAGAGAGATGATCAAATAGCAGAAGGACTACGAAGAATCATATCGAATTGCTATCATAGCCGGAGACTATCAAAAAGAGGCAGTCAAGTGCCAGAACAGCTACAACCAAACCTATTCGAACTACGATCACTGCCGGATACAATCGAAAAGAAAGGCAATCAAACCACAGAACTACGACAGTTTCTAACAAATAGCTATCATTGCCGGAAACAATCGAAAACGGAGGCGATAACGTGGCAGAAGGATTCCGACCAGCTATGAATGATTTGCTAAAAGAATCGCCATCCTAGCCGAAAACAATCCAAAAGAGAGGCGATCAGGTGGAAAAAGGACTACGACCAACGATGTTGAATTGCTATCATTGCCGGAAGCAACTGAGAAAATAGGCGATCAAGTGGCAGAAAGACTAGGACTAATTGCAACGAATTGCTATCTTAGCTAGAAACGATCAAATAAAGCTTTCCGTTTTATCACAATGTTATCGGGAGTAGATACACACCCTATACGCTTGACCCATGGCCATTCCTATCTCATCTGGCGAGAGGCCTAGTGACATTCGCGAGTACGATGGTATCGAAGTAATACTATCGCAAGTGAAACACCAACAGAGAACATTAACCGTTCCATTGGAGTGTTGACGACACATAACCGTGCCAGATGGTTGTTTGCATATTTCATCATCTCTACCACGACGATTCATGCTATGATCTCAATTATCGTCGATCGTACGTATACACATAGACCCTCCCCGTTGCTTTTTTCTTCATCACAGATCAACAGCCGTTCGCGTACAGGGCGATTCCTCGGATACCCTGCTCTCAACATTCGGCTTAGATACTCATGCTTGACCGGCCAATATAAGAATTGCGGACTAATACTTCGCACCCATTTTCTCTAGATTCTATCGCCCTCGAACGCAAGCTCCGAACTTGTCTAATTGCCCAGTATCCCCAGATATGCATAGTAGTTGTTTTAACGAATGGAATTTCTAACTCCATAGATTGGTACATTACACATAGCACGTACCGGTCAAAACGGCCACCCTATCGCAAGTTGAACCGGTTTTTAAAAACGCGGGGGCGTTAACATATGCGCTTTGCTTGGTACGGAGCAAGCCTCCAAGAGGACGAGGGTGCGGGCGGGGTGAGCGTTCATGTCTCTATTCCCCCTATCTAGAAAAATTCACCACCCAGCCGGGGCTGGCGATGCTGCATGAGGTGCTGGGGGCGTTGCTGTCCTCACCTAGCGGGCGAAAAACGTGAAAGAATTAGCCCAATCCGGCTCCCTGAGCCCGATGTAGGTACGGAATAACCTTACATGTTCATATCGGCAATTTTCAATGTTCCGATATCGACTGCAGTTTGGGCGAGACCACATCGTAAATGCACTGCACTCTATGTCTAGCCACGCTTCACGTGCTTACATGGTATGTAATTTATCTCAACGGGTAGTCGATCTGTTGATCTGTGACACCTTTGAGCGAGCTCCAAGTCGGCTACCTCCACGGTGTATCCTTGTAGTTAAATATGACTTCAACAAGGATGACATGATGAGGTGTATAGTCGGCGGAAATTCAAGAGGCTCCAGCATTGTGGTACTGACGGTAAGCATCGGACGCTCGCTGGTTTGCTGGTCTCAGCCGACATCTAAGCATTGAGAGGGGGTCTAGCAGTAGATAGCTGATATCCCTGAGCAGAGACAGCAGCGTCCTTACCGGGTTATCAAGCAAGCAAGCCCGCGCCGATATATAAGTATCAGCTCGCAGATGGTAATCGCAAGAACCCTGTCACAAACTTCCGACAGCGGATGGCGGGAGCTGATTGTTTACAGGCCAGGCCATGTCCGGGGTTTCGGCAAGACAAACACAATTGCTCTAGATATCCGACGGATGCTCAGTCGGCAGAGTGCGTACCTACCCGTTGATGGTTGCTCAGCTTCGGAATTCGGTTGCGACAGATTGATTTGCTTACATGCTGACCTCGCAGTTTATGATATCATGGGAGACGTTGGTATCCCAAGCCTCGGAGATCTGGTTGGTAATAGTGGCGTGGCGTGCCACGCAAACGGCGCAAACTGCTCGACACCCATAACGCTGCATGTTGGAGATTCTCATGTTCGGAAGAAAAGGTGTGTCCAGCATTTTACCTACCCGATCCAGGTTAGTAAGGCTAATTTTCCATGTCGGTGGTTACTCACCTACGCCTTTGGTAGCACGGAAATATCGTCACATTAGACCTAGTTGTGCAAGGCAGACACTAAGCCTGCCATTGATAGGCCTTTTTTTTTCGTTTCGGATCCTATTCAGCTTGTTTGAATCATCTCATGGTCACATACTCGTGAGACCAGCTATTCGCTGTGAAAACGTATGATTCACCCCATCAACCCATCTCCATGGCTGAACAACGACAAAGTCCGACCTCCTTGAGCTGGAAGTCAATAGTCAGTTTCTCCCCACCTCACCTCAAGTGCCTGAGTGAGGAGAGTAGTCCATCGTAATAGACAGTCTTGTTTTCTATGTAAGGTATAGCACTCATCATGCTACTAGTTAAGTGCTTCGAATGAGGCTGTTGTGTTGGCGAGGAGTGTCAAGTGAACCCCGGAGACTATGGCGGGCATGTACGCCACCGCTCTCGGTCAGCAGCGCCAGTAAGATTCATATCAGGCATTACCATATCGTGCTGATAGTCCATCTACGCGTTGAGCTACGGCCAACAGTAGCCGTGGCGGGATGTCTGGTAAGCCTTCTGTCATTCTATTCGTCCCCTCGACGGGCCCGATAGGCCGAGCTCAATGCTGTGCGAGGTCGTTCGCACACGAGGCGTACGAGGTACTGTGCCAATGCATAATGTACCCCTTCTTGGACCTGAAGGAGGACTGAGAATCGATAACGGCCTCGCCCTGCGACCGCAGACACCGGTCGACGCAAAAAGAAACCACCGCGAATACGTTTCTATATTGCAGTAGCATGTCCAACTGCATGCAGCCTAATTACTTCATGGTCGCCCTCCTAGTAGTCGGCGGGGGCGTAGGTACAGCCGTCAACGGCGCGCTCATCACCGTTGTCATCTGAAACAAGCGGCGCCGCCAGTTGGAACTCAGGTCTCCGAATTGCTTCTCGAGATCTGCCGGCAGCCAAAACCGCCGAAGCCTCGACACCAATAGCGAAATATTGAGAAGCCTGCATATTTCTCGTCTATGTATCACCCACCCTACATTGTCCATTGCCGTGCTCAGGGCATTGGAGCAATCCCAGCAACTCAATACCATGTCGTGACTCGTCTTGGTATGCTCGCACCCACTGAATCATTATTGAGGCGGGTTTTGGGTAACCGCAAGGATATTCCTCTCCAAGTCGGCACACATGTGCGAGGAAAACTATCTCACTAGGTAGACGATGTAATATATAATACCTATATATTTGTAAGAGCAAGAAATGGGTATATCAAATTACATTCCAAACATTAATAGGCCCAAACGAAACATCCGTCTAAGGACGGCTCGTCTTTCCGGGTTTATTTTGTAGCACTATCAGACATTTCCGTCATTTCATTATACATCCGAAGGTCGGAACTCCTTGCCAGGCCCAGCGTAGATAAGGCGAGAAAAAAAAGAAAGTCGTAATCAAAGTCGGCGCCTACTTTTCAAGTCGTGCCACCAACCTATTTCGGGAGGCGGGTGTTGGGGATTTTTCTCATGGGTCCTGTCGCGAAAGCAAAAGTTCTGGGGCTTTGTCGCTCCTCGTCACTCCGCACCGATGTCACAGCGATCTCGACCTCTTTTCTGATGCCATCGGTACTGCCATCGCTATTTGACGTAGGGCTCTGCGAAGCGCTGCCGGACGGTAAATCTTGCAGCTTAACCTGTCCTTGACTCAGCATACGCTCCTCGCTTTCGGTAAAGGTGAGGCCAGTTAGAGGGTTCGCAGTGCGAGGACTTCGACCCTGCCCATTCCGACCACTAAGGCCGCCACCGAATGTCGCAAGGCTTCTCTTAAACTTCCCATCAGTTGATTTTTCGTAGCTCCCACTGCGTACAGACCGTGCTATAGTTGTGATTAGCGGTCTAACCCATCCACTTATGAGCGGGAAGACCATTGGCAAGTTCGTCGTAACCACGGCAACAAATGTCTCACGCACAGCCCAGGAACCGGCAACCTGAGCTCCGCCAACGGGGTCCTCCATAGAAATGTCAGCAGAGTAGGCAATAAACTTGACACGAGCCGCCAGAATGGGGATAGGGGGTGTACCTCGACAATCAACACGGCGCGTATCAAGGCGCAAACAATGATGAAAATACCGCCACTGAACAGCACAATCAACCCGAGCTTCTTAGGGAGCGCTAGAGTAGTATGCCATAGCATAGGTATCGGAATGGACAGCAGATACAGATCGGAGATGATATTTAAAGAAGCGTACACCCAGACAATTCGAGTAGAGACGGCAGGCTGGCAGGTGTCTGGGTGAAATTTAGCGTGTTAGAAGCTAGCACTTCTCTTGTAAGGTCTTACAGGCAAGTCAGTTTTAACAGACGTACCGCCTGGGTCTGGGTAGATTTGCCAGTACCTATAGAAAGGACGGCAACCAAGGAAAAGATTGAGCGTAGCGGCCAGATACGTTGAGGCGAGGATAGCAAAGCCGATGTATATTCGACGGAGATATGTCCGCCCTAAACCAGCCTGGAGCAGACAACAGACACAAACTTAGTGCACGTAATACCAGACGACTGCTATGGCATAGCACGCTTACCGTGAGTCGAATATAGAAGACTAGCAACGATGCCTTCAGGGTCCAAAGCAGTGCAGAGTATGTTGACCAACCAGACAACTGGATCTTGCATCCCGTGACCCTGCGCAGAGACTGACTCAACTAAAGTCCATGCACTAGAGACGGGATGACATACCTCGTGTGATATTCCGTACTGTTAGGGTCCAAGGTTCTCCGCTGTTCGTCCGTCATACCATTATTAGCCAGTCCCATGGCCACGGCACCCACTGAATAGGCAAGGGCTGTCTCGGCTGCGTAGATTAACTGTGAGATGCCCAGACTGCTTAGCAAGACATCATGCATCGACCTCGGGCTAGGTGAGCAAGGGGTAAACATACCATTGCTACCCATACTAGGTAGTCATCGCCCTGTAGTCCCTTGAACCCGACTTGTTTGACACGAGCAAACGTACGGGTTAGTGTCACGATCAGACCAACGGCAAATAACGCGAAATCTTCGGTAGCGAATTGCTTGAAAGCACTGGCCGCTGCTGCTTTAGCTGCCGCTGCCTCTGCCACCGCGTCCATGGGCATGTGGCCAGACATAGCTGTCGGGGGAGGTGAAGAACGGAAAAGCCTGAGACCGTTACAGGGTACGCAGAACGCTCAGCCCAGCGCGATTTCAATGAGGATCAGATGAAGAAAGCACGGCCGGAGGGCGGCGGAATATGGGGGAAACGATTTTCTTAAGAGACATCGTTACGACCCCCGGAATCTGAAGAGAAGAGCGCGCAACCAGCAACTGATTGCTTCTTCCATCTTTCGGGACTTCAGCTTAAGGCCGGGAATGTATGTAGTGTGCGACCTGGCCAAGCCGCTGAATGGACCACTGCTGCGTGAATCTGCAGTATCACGGAATCCCGGGGGTGTGCACCCCTCGGACGGCTCCTACAGGCTCGCTTACGGCACTTGGTGAAATAAATCATAACACGCAAGCAGACCCTACCAAGCTGAGCACCGCCCCAGTCCGGATTGGGTCGTTTAATTTATTCATTAAGTCGGCCCAGTCAATGCCCATTGCTCACGCCGCGTAACGCAGGGGGTACCACGATTCACTCCTACACGTTGTTACGCAGGGTCACGGCTTGGGACGTTGATAGGTGACGGGCACAACATGCAATATTAATTAGACCACAGCAATGTTGCTGATTGGGCTCACTTAGAGTGCAGCCGTATCTCGGAAAAGGAACCGTACTTGCGAGCAGGCGGCTAGTGGGCAGAGGGCATCAGAAAGCAGAACCCGCATGCAATCGTGTCATGGCAACGTGGAGCACCGAATGCCGTCTGGCGGCCGATCGTCATGAGCTCTAGTGGGCAGCCGCCGTCAGGCTCGCCTGCCAGACCCGAGATGCACCGGCCTTATGACATAATTACCCCGAGAGCCCCATCGCCACATAGGGCAGTCGGGCCCCGTCGGGTCTGCCTCCTGTCGGGGCAACCCCAACCCTGGCCTGCACCTGCCTTGGCCTGCCATCGCATGCCAGAGCCGGCCAGCTCCGGCCAGTGCCTGCCATAGCATGCCATAGCGTGCCATAGCGTGTCGTAGCATGCCATGCGACGCCGTTGGCGCTGCCGCTGCCGCCTCGACTGGGGACTTCTGGCCGGGAGCGCCATCTGGGCTCGAAAACAAGACAGAGCGCATTGCTGCAACCTCGAAATTTTGGTCATCACCCCTTGACACGACTTCATGCACACCTGCATGCATGACACAAATCAGTCCAGGGTCACGGTCCGAGTGAGCTGTTCCCATTATACGGGCCACGTCTTAAACTCACTCGAAGCCCTACACATTAAGCCGCGCCCGGGCTCTGACTACGGCATCAGCCATAATAACATCCTTCTTTAGTCCCCCAGGCCCCCCGAGAAACGCCCTTGCATCTTTGTTTCTGCCTGCTAACACGGACCCGCACGGCTGACCATACCAGAGCGGAAACAGAGAACAGCTCCTAGCAAAGAATTGGTCTGATACACCATGGAAGACTTCGACTGCGTGGTGGTTGGTGCTGGTGAGCCGCACGCACCCGTTCCCGTCATTTCGGAGTAGATTCTGTGACGCCTAGGCAGACGCAGATCGCCAGTCAATGATGGGGGTTGCTTAGCTGACTTTGATTATTGATATTAGGGTGGTACGGCCTGGCTGCCGCGGGACAATATCATGCCACACAGCCCGACTGCTCACTAGCTGTGTACGACTGTCAATCATCGTTAGGTGGTACATGGGCCAAGGAGCGTCTATACCCAGGCCTCAAAAGCAACAATCTCCTGGGGACGTATGAGTATCCCGGCTTTCCCATGAGCAGTGATCTCTTCGACGTCGAGCCTGGTAAACACATATCAGGACATGCCATCAACGCATATTTGAGGGCCTATAGCAAGCAGAGCGGAATCAGTGACTTTATTCACCTGAACACCAAGGTCTTGTCCGCAGAGCACCAAGAGACGGATCGGGGGGGCTGGATCTTGACGATCGCGCCGCCCAACCAACATACTGTGAAGAGGGTTTTCGCGAGGCACCTCATCCTTGCGACGGGACTGACTTCGGAACCATTTCTGCCCCATTTTGATGGCCAAGAGGTCTTTGGTGGCAGAGTCTTTCACGGCAAACATTTCCAGGAGAACTGTGACACCCTGAAGACAGCAAAGGCCGCTACCATTTTTGGGGCCACCAAATTTGCCTGGGATGCTGCCTACGCGTATGCTGCTGCCGGCGTGAAAGTCAACTGGGTCGTTCGATGTATGATATCCCATATTCCCGCCGCGATCAGTTGGACTGTTTGGCATAGGCTGACCTAGAGGATAAAGCTAGTGGGCACGGCCCCTGCTGGATGTCACCTCCCTACGTGACGCCCCTGAAGAAATGGATTGAAAAGCTCGCCAGTTTGTTGAACCCCCGGAAGCTGAAAGGACCTCTCTGATATAATTACAGACCGGAGGTTTTTAACCTGGTTCAGCCCTTGCGTTTGGGGCGATGCCGATGGATTCTCACGTATTCGCAATTTTTATCATGGCACGACGATAGGGCGTACCATGGTCGATACTTTCTGGAAAGTGTTAACTGGCGATATCACCACGTTAAACGGATATGATTCACATCCTGACACGGCTAAGCTGAAGCCCTGGATCGAGGCAATGTATGCTGGCACCAGCTTCAGCATACTAAATTATGACCAGGATATGCTGGAGCTCATCAGGAGCGATATGATCGATGTACACATAGGCGAAGTAGACCACCTCAGTCCCGGTAAGGTGCATCTGGCGGACGGCACTGAGTTCGAGTCCGACGTATTTCTGGCAAACACTGGCTGGAAGCATGTGCCTCCTATCAAGCTCCTCCCCGAAGGAATCGAGAAGGAGCTTGGAATTCCTCACAGGCCAGACGACAACGCACCGGACGAAGATCTGGGCAACAACCGGGGCTTGTTTCAACAAGCGGACAAGGAGATTCTACGGCGATTCCCACGCCTAAAGAAGCAACCAGTCTGGAATAAGAACTACAAGCCGTTAACCGAACAGAAAGGCATCAGCAGTCAGGACGAAGTGACGCCCTGCGCACACCTGACGCCGTACATGCTCTACCACTTCATAGTGCCGCCGTCGCCGCGGTTTCTGCGGAATCGCGACATCGCTTTCACAGGAATGATATCAAACCTCAGCAACCCGTCCACAGCCTATATCAGCGGACTATGGATCAGCGCATATTTCCAGGGCAAGCTTGCGATCGACCCAGCAGCCGCGCTTGACAGCAAGACAGCACTCGCGAAGTTACAGTACGAGACCGTGCTTCTCAATCGCTGGGGCAAGTGGCGGTATCCTATCGATTGGGGTGACAAGCAGCCAAGTTTCATCTTCGATTTCGTCCCATACGCTGATCTCCTGCAGCGAGATCTTGGACTGAACCCACATCGCAAGAAGAGCTGGTTCGCGGAGATGACGGATGCCTACGGACCAGAGGATTATCGTGATATCAACGACGAGTGGTTGGAAAAGACAAAGGCCTGATGATGAGTAAGCTATAAAGAGGAAAGGGGGGAGGATGGGGGAGGATGGGGAAGGAAGATGGCTGAAAATCCCGGGGGCCAAGAGACGGCTAATTGCGATCGTCCGTAACGCTCCGCTCTCCGCGTCCCGAAAAACTTTTTCAGCCCCACAAAGACTTTAGATGCACGGCAACGCGCGCGTGCGAAACCCGAAACTCGCATTTCCAATGGTAATTTTGCATCGCCAATCTGGTGAAGCGCGATCGAATGATACCTATGTACATTACAAACAACCGGCTCTGGGGGGCTATGTAGACATGAATCGATTACGTTGCCACGTCACCTGCAGTTCGTCTTTTTTTTTACACGGTTGGAAAATCGGAGTATCATTGAGGGTGCCATGGAAACTCTTTTAATTACCTGTGTTTACATCACATCTGAAAAAAAAAGCTTCAGACATCACATCAGGCCGGGTGCCCAATTTCCTATGCACTTTGGGATCGGATCACAGGGTGTTTTCTCGTGACAACTGCGCAACGTAGGCGCGGCTCATGATACGGTACAGGTAAAGCGGATAGACGGATAGCTGCTGAATCGTGTGTTTCCTCGCTCTGGTAACTCTGTGCACATGGAGGCCCTTTGTATTCCATACTCATCAGCGTATAGCTTAGTCAGCTTATAGAATACTACCTGGTTCCTTGATAGACTACCAATTTTGCTTGGTCAATAATGACATTTAGCAAATGGTCGCGACACTTCTACATTACGTAGATAGGTGGTAGATACAGTCTGTAAATAGGTACGTATTTAGCCAAGGTGGCCGGCCGGCTTTGGCGGCTTACCTGGCAGGATTGGCGAATGTGTGCGCAAATCGTATGATGCTGGCTGTAGACTCACTTAGGTAGTAGGTATTAGGTCTCGACATCTTGATGCCCGATCAATTAGAAAATTTTTTTGATTGCGTTGAGATTGATCAGTCGGCTGAGTTACATGGTAATCGGCGTTGTTGTGTTGTTTGGTGGTGGTGCAATTTGGTTCAGTGTGAAGGCCTATTGCATCGGCGCTTTGTCAAGAACCACTCATTGATGACCCTCACTTCGATCTCAGCACATATAGGTAATTAAGTTAACTACCTATGGCTTCATACAGGTGTCATGATACAATTCGGTTCCGTATCCTGGTGTTGAATCATCCATCGGGCGTATATAGATGCTTGAGCCGTGATTATCATAATGAACGTGACGGGATTCCATCACATCCCCAGCATGCAATCAGTTTCCGACATTTATTACATAAGTATCGACTGTTTGCAATGTATCTCGTCTGTAGTTATTACCAGATCACAACCACAACACAACACACGCCATCTAAATACTTTTACGGAATGCCGCATGCCATTTGAATTGTGTACGAGAGGGTATTGAGAATTACCGTAGCGGCTACGCCTGTCACATTGGCGTATTCCGTACACACTAGATACCGAGTGCCTATAGCATCTCCGCTTCTCTCCCCAGGCCGGGGCAACTGCAAGTTGCAACGGGGTAACTGCACGGCAAAGCTTACGTAACTCCGGACAGGTTGCGGTTACATTGGGTGTTGTGCCCGCCCGGAAAAAGATACCCATGCTCCGGTGGAGGCGATCTTCTCTATGGTACGTGTCTGGAGTCTGGAGTCTGGACCGGCGGGGAAATGTCCAGCGCTCACGTTATCCGAGCGACTCAGTCAGCCAGAGACTATCTAGATACGGTAAATCCTAGACAAGACACTTGCCATTCTTAGTACGTACTACTAAGTACTTAGTACGTATCTACACTGGGGTTGAAGAGGTTGAACCAATCGGGATTTTTGATTATTTCCTTCGGCATTGAAGCGGAACGGAAATCGCCTTCTTAGGTGCACGAAATAGGTATAGACATTGGGTCCCTGCAGGTGACCGGGAATCCGGTTGACGGGCTTAGGATAACGACCGCTCTTTTCTTGCGCGTTACCTCTCTGAGCGCTACGAAACACTTCCAGGAGGCAAACTCTCCGACTTTTCTCCTGAAGTCAAGTGTTGCAATCTGGTGAAAAATCCCGCTGGGTTTAACAGTTAAGCTCCACGCTGCGGAAGAGACAAACCCCCGGGGGAGCAGAAGATGGTGGTCTTGCGCGGCTCTCGGAAGGGATGTTTAGTATTCAAGTCTCATGACCATTCATGTGAACTGGTGCAGATGAAGAGTGTAGTGTAGTCTAGTGTAGATATCTTCGTATAGGTACGCTAATCAAGCCTAGCTTTTCCACGTATGTATCCACCTAGAATAAGCTTACGTCGACCACAGTGTTACCTACTCATGAAAGGAATGACCCCATCGTGAGAATCTCAAACTCCGGCCACCATCACTTCAACCCCACCAAACTAAGCCCCCATTTCCCCGCCTTCAGAATT
Organism: Xylaria intraflava; assembly: GCA_022385655.1. NCBI lineage: Eukaryota > Fungi > Ascomycota > Sordariomycetes > Xylariales > Xylariaceae > Xylaria > Xylaria intraflava. The sequence continues at coordinate 109,109 of MU279824.1, read as the reverse complement.
ATTTCCCAGGGATGTCATGTGGCGGACTATCTACCGGCGTTGACGGCAATCGGGGGAATAAGTTGGCCTGACCGCCCTTCCGTCTCGGTGCACCCCAATTCTTCGACTTTCTGGTACGGGTCGCACCACGATCACACGCTGTGAGCTCGTCAACGTCCAGTGGTGCTATCTAGTAATTTCAGAGAGGACATCAAAAGCAGAGAAGAATGGCCGAGGAAAAGCGTAACGGGAGTTTCGAAGAGCAGAAGGTGGTACGTCTAGGGTCCTAATTTTCATCATCACCGCACGCATGTCCACGAATGAAGAAAAGAAGTAGGTCGATCTGAGAACTGACATCAGCCCAGGAATTTGCCGGGGGTGCACATGGCGTTAATGTTCCAATTACACCAGCCGAGCGTGCGCTTAGGTGGAAGCAAGACCTGCGTATCGTCCCGCTCTCTGCCGGCATCTATTTCCTCTGCTACCTCGACCGGTCCAATATTGGCAACGCCAAGGTCCTCAACTCCGCGACCCACGACGATCTCCTGAGCGACACGAATATCACGGACCACCAGTTCAACATCGCGCTGTTCGTCTTCTTAATTGCGTATGGTGTTTTCGAGGTCCCCTCGAACATCCTGTTGAAAAAGGTGCGGCCCTCGAGATGGATCGCCTTTCTCATGTTCTCATGGGGCGCGTTGACTATTGGGCTCGGCGGTGTTCACAACTACGCCAGTCTTCTCGTCGTGCGCTTCCTGCTTGGTTTGTTCGAGGCGTAGGTTCACCCTAAAACCCACTCGGCCGTGAAGGTCTGCGTAATTCTAGAGAAGAAGCTATTATTGACACTCGCTCTGTATCTAGTGGGCTGTTCCCGGGTCTCGTATACTATCTCACGTTCTGGTACAAGAAAGATGAGCGAAGCATACGGGTAGCTTTCATCTTGGCATCAGCAACTCTTGCCGGCGCATTTGGCGGCGCCATAGGTTTTGGAATCGGTCACATGAACGGGGCCGGGGGTCTTTCGGCCTGGCGCTGGCTTTTTATCATCGAGGGTATTCCGTCCCTACTCTCCTCGGTCCTCATTTGGTTTTTCCTCCCGGACTTCCCCGAGAATGCTATGTGGTTGACGACCGAGGAACGAGACCTCTCGGTGTACCGCCTACGTTTTGAAGGAAGCAAGGGCGCGCACAAGACGATGACGTGGAAGGACGCCAAGGAGACTCTCGTTGACTGGCGGCTCTGGGGACATTACATCATCTATTTCGGTATTTCCGTCCCCTTCAGCTCCCTGTCTCTCTTCACGCCCTCCATTACAGCCGGGTTGGGGTATGGCGATTTGAGGGCTCAGTTGATGACCGTACCGCCTTACGCGGTAGCATATGGTAAGCGGATCCAACCTGGTCTTACTTTGAAGTGTAGGTTGCTAACACGTATTTCAGTCGTTCAACTTTTCGTCTCCTGGTCCGCCGATCACTTTAATGAGCGTGGTCTACACTCGGCGGCTTTAGCTACTGTTGGCGCTGTCGGATTTATCATGTCGGCCGCCTTGCCCCCAGACGCATTTCTTTCCCGCTATGCCGGCCTGATCATCGGCGCAACGGGTGCATTTTCCTGCATACCACCGCTTCTAGGGTGGCTATCATCCAACATCTTCAGCACAGCATCAGTCGGAATGGCTATTGCGCTGAACATTGGACTAGGCGGCGCGCCCGGCCAGATTGTCGGCGTATTTATATACAAAACGAACGAGGCCACGCGGGGCTACCCAACTGGCCACTGGACGAACGCGGCCCTTCTATTACTGGTGGCCGCGGGTGCTATAATGTTGAGATTTTACTATGCATGGAGGAACAAGCGGATTTTGCGTGACTGGGTGGAAGGCCAAGAAGTCAACCTGTTCAAATACTAGAGCGGCTCGCAATAATTAAAGGAATGTTACGAATACGAAAAAGGCGGACCTGTTATCTACGTATAGACTACGCCGCGCTGTATATGAGTCCATGGGCATGGGGAATGTTCAGAGAGGGCATGATAGCTGAGCTATCACTCACGCTGCTTATTTTTTGGTTATATCAGTCATCCCGAGTTACGTCGGCCGCCCATAAAGCTGGGCAGAAGTATAGATGAATAAACATAATATCCAACTTACTCAAGAAGCCTGCTCGACAGCGCCAAATACATACATCGAGCCTGTTCAAGAAATTAGTGACATAAGTCGCCCGTACAGAGGTTATACATCCCCCTCCCCCCTTTAAGCACAACCAAACGTAGGTAGCCTTTGAAGTCTACGTAGTGCTCTGTAAGCACAATAGATGTCCTACGCGTATGTTGGGCGGGGTTGCCGAGGTGTCGCCGCGTCCTTCAACCGCTGTCTAGGCTTATGGGGGGAGGATTTGGAGCCCCAAGACGGGCGTTTACGCTAAAGCGAGGGCGGCTCCTTTACTGGGTTGAGCCCGGCGTTGACGGCACCATGTTAACGCGCGGTCTCCTGGAAGACTTACTCAGTGTAGGCTATGAGCTTGACCGCTTCCAGTATGTATAAAGGAGGCTGATCACAGCCCCTGAGGGGAGAATAGTATACCAGGTAGGTGGTGTACGTTGCTGAATACGTAGATGTCTACTGAGTACCTACAGACCCTCGTGCCCTTGGGGAAGCCCCGGGATGGCTGTGTCTCCCTGCGGAAAATCATGCACCATGCCACCAACGCAATTAACGTACACGTGTATGAAGCGCGAGGCGGACGTGGGCTGATTTCTAATTCCATGCGCACGTTCATGCGCACGTTCACAGTGTGTTGCCTGAGTCGTGGGAGGGCTCTTGTCCCGGGATGGTCCCTGCCTGGGAGGGTGTGCTGGACGACGACAGTCGAAAGGGTAGCGTGCAGTCAGATGGGGATCATCCCGGGCGGACTGATGCCCTAGCATATCGCCTTAATCAGTAGTAGTGAGACAGGGACCGACAAGTTGGAGTCTGCGGAGGCCATGCATGAAATTCATTGTTACCGTTACCGGGAGTGTTGGTGACAACACAGGTAAGAAGCACCTCCATGGCCTTTGAAGCCGGCATGTATACGTATCCCGTAGCCACACCCGGTTAATGAATTCCGTACTCAATATATACATTGAGTCCCCAGGTGACATGAGTTACGTGTGTTTTCACTCGGGAGAACGCCACCTCGCCGGAGTACCGTATGGACACCGTTAGGGAAATGGGGAGCATCTACTCACAGGGCTTGTGGTTTAGTGGTATAATACTCCCTTAGCATGGGAGTGGTCCGGGGTTCGATTCCCCGCGAGTCCAACTTAGGAGGTTCAATTCCTTCATATACCCTTTTTTTGCACTTTAATTTTGGACCCGGATAAACCAAAAGAAATATCTAGATTTTTTTCCACCGGGTATTTCACTCATTTCTACTTGTACGAGAGAATATGCTCTTTTGAACCATCTCGGTGGGTTCGGAATAGTAAACTAGGAAGCCCTCCATTGGGGAAACAACGCGTGAGGATATTTCCCAGCGAGGTAGCGAAGATAGAACCCTTCAGGAAATCAACACTCTATTAAACTGCCCTAAATCAATTCATTAATCCAACTATTTCCTAACTGCCGTTTGATCTCGACTGTATTCCCATCCCTCGCATGGACAAAATAACGCTCGCCACTCCTTCATCAGAGGGCTCGGCGTATGGGGTGTACTCATCGCTATTTCCACCCTGGGGATCATCAGCACCTCCCATCTCGGTATCCTCATATTCTTCCATCTCTAGGCCGGCGCCGCCAACCAACTGGTAGTAGGAGGTCGCATAGGTAAGGATCCACGACGTAGGGCTGTCACCGCCATCTTGGCCCTCCTTTGGACAATCGCCAACAGCTCTCCGAAACGCGTCGATCTCATGGACAAGCACATCATGCCCGCTGACCTGGCCGGCCGAGGGATCCGGGTTGTTCAGCCCATCGTGGCGGGCCTTTACGAGACAGATGAAGAGCTCAAAAAACGTGGCCTGCGACAATCGCTCCGCCCAGTTCAGCTCATGCTGCACCCACGGGAGCGTGTCCCAGAGGCTCTGGGACTGCGCGTGTGCCGCGCTTACAAAGGGGCTGGCAATTACAAACATCTGGGCGAACGCCAAGCCAACAGAGGAACTGGACATCTGGCAACCGACGGCTCCCAGCGCGTCGGCGACGCATGCCTCGTGGTGAGGGGAGTACATTAGCCGCCGCTGGGATAAGTACCTCACTATACAGATATTAGAACCCGCTCCGATTGGGGCCGCGGAACCAAGGATGCCTTACTACCTGCAGTTGGCATTACATGCCGAAGATTACTTTGGGGTGCCGCCTCGCTAGGCATGGCGGTGGACATGGTGGGTGAAGACGATGTGGTGAGTGGTGACCAGCCGACGGCATGCGGTACTTTAGACACACGCCGAATAAATATAGCCTTGGAGTCCCAACGTGTCGCTCCTATCGTTCACTTCGCCGACTTGCTCGGCCACCATGCTTCAAACAAGTTAATACGGGCGTCAATCCCTCGTAATCATGCAGAGTGGCCGAGCAGCTGCGTGGGCCAACCAAGAGAGCAAACATATTGGGTATGTAGGTGTTTATTTGCGCAGCCCTTCTTCGGCAGCCCGCAAAAATCACAGCAATAACAATGCATGCCTACTCCAACCCTCCAAACTTTCGATATCTTACCCCCGGCAGCAATCATGGCAACGCCACGGCCGGCAGCGCTTGAATTCGTCGATGTACTGCTAACGTGTCCGCTTCGGTCTGTTTTGATTACCGCGATGCCCGGTTCGTTGGCGGCTGGCTGGCTTGGCTGTTTTTTACGGCGTATTTACCTCCCAGCGCGAGTGCATTTGAACCTGGCTGCACGCTGTCCAAGGTTCAACCGGGCCGAAGGTTGCCTAAATAACCATTTTGGTGGGTGCGCGGATAACAGCCCTCTGCCTGGTAAAACCATAATGATCTTACACATAGTCCGCTTTTGACAAAAGGGAGAGAGTGATCAACATGGCCTTATAGAGGCTTCACTCCAACTGAGACAATGCCGGCGGCCTAACTGGCCGCCAACTAGAACTTTGGCGCCTTGTCTACGGTCCGTCGTTCATCAGGCCGGGGCTTGGGAATGTCTCGCATCGCGTCAAATCAAGGGTTGCATGAGACTCCTTCAGAGAAGGCCATGTTTGCCGATTACCGGTAGGCAGGCCGTACTCATTCCATTTTGCTCGTTTCCATCATTCTTGGCCGATATGCTGGGACAGAATTCTATCTTCCATTCCCGACTTGCTAGAGATGGCCTTCGGACTCCTGATTCCCTCCATGGCAGTTTTAGATGCTACATATCTGGTAGATATGACGGCGGTGTGTCAGTCTCGAAAGATCACCTACCGCCTTCTTAGCTATAGGAGTAATGCGGTCCTTCCTGGGACGCTCTCTCGTAGCGGAGTGGATGTCTCACCGGAACCGCTGAGAACAAATTCGCGTGTATGAGCGAGCATGAGCTCCTGAGACTACTCTTTGTCATAAGGAGGCACCACAGCATACAGTATCTAGCTAGTGGGAAAGGTTCCAAACTCATACTCTTGATTGTCTCAAGTTTGTCAGCGTTTTTTCTGAACTGGTCGTCATGGTGGCATACCATTTTCGTAGACCGTCTCGAACGAGCTAAACGGTTAAGTTTTGAATCCCGACTTACCTCCTGCTCGATCGCAACTGTACCAAGTCGTCGATTCTCTCGACCTCACCAATCCAATTATTTGTAATCAGTCTATTTAATTATCAAGTGCTCGAAGTCAAAAACCGTGAATGAGAGCAGCCGCAGCTCGCCACTGACCTCGAGATAAGAGGCATGTCGCGGTGCTAAAGGGATAGATCTTGTTTTGTTGATACGGATATCTGCTACGCAGTCTACGGCAATTAGGTGGCTAGACATCCTGCCTACAACTCCAAAGGGAAACGATGTGGGTTCCTTCAATAGTTCGTGATGTATGAAAAGCTCATATGTTAATCCAGACGAGGGAGAGTCACCTGCTTGCTACTTGGAAGGAAGGCGCCCCATTTCAAGTTAAGCAACACTTGGATCCCAGAGTCTGTAATCGATCGTTGATTAGGATTGGGCATGCCTTGCTTCGTATACACATAATCGCTGTGAAAAACCAACGCTGAGTGAGGAGCCTCCAGGGCATTACCTAACACCAGTCCTGCCCTCCGCCCGGGTCAAAGTGCTGCAGTTTGCCAAGCTACTCCAACAGGACTGGAAAAACCCTTGCAAAGGCGGGCGGCACAGGTGACATGAGATAAAGAAAGAACTATGAAAATGATCATCCCCATTCCAGCAAAGAAAAGGAATCATTAGAATTACCTGCCAGCTTTTTGTTATCTGATTCCAGAACCTAATTCACCAGCGGTGTGTATTCATGGACAGTACTGCCGTCACCATCCGATTCCTCATCAGACACATCTTGCCCGTCCCAAACTGCGAATGAACATATCGCCTTCTCTCGAACCAGCCAAGTCAGGCATAGTGCCGCGCCGGGTCCCAGGAACACGGTGAACAGCACTAACAAGGCGGCAGGCATGATGCCGGATTCGACTAGCACCCAGTATAGCACCGTAGCGGCGATGAATACGAAGTCGACCCCGATGAACTTAAGCGCCATACGAGTCATCTCCCGACTATTATCTTTCCAAAATAGATCCCAGATAAAGAGAGCGTGCGTGAGAAGCGAGGCGACAAAAGGTAGGGCGTATACCAGCGTCAGCGACGCGGTATGAGATTCGAGATACAGCGGCCCGTTATCCCTCAGCAGCCGAGACACGACGAAGTTGATAGCTCGTTGTACGACAGCCACCCACAATGGGAAGAAAAGCCACACGATGACGGATATGGGGTCCGTGTGGACAAGCATCAGAGCGCTGGGAAGCACAAACCCAATCGCCACAGCTAGGGGGATGGCCCAGACGTCAGCGCTGGTGGCAAGGCTCCGCTCGCCCATGATGCGGTCCTCTTCTTCGAGGACATTCCCCGTTGTGCCCTGCCCACCGGCCAACGCATCCGCCTTCACCCTCTCGATCCTCAAATCCTTCGCACGCCGTAGGAAGACCGGCAGGATCCACAAATCCCAGACGAACGTGCCGCCCACGAGGTTAAACGTCAGCCAGCTAGGCGTGGGGACGCGGATGTTCCAGCTCGGCCGGTTGCACAGCCGGGCAGCCTCCACGCGGCAGACCGTAAGCAGAGCGCTGGTGAAGGATACGATGACGCTGAGCTGGGTGATGCCTCGAATGGAGGCAGCCGCGTACATGAAGAGCGAGACGACGAAGCATGCCGGTGCGCCGAGGACGGGGATACGCGATATTTCGGGTATTCGTGATCTCGAGTGGCATTGGGAGTAGAGAAGCGGTGTGTTTACATCGCCGTGCACGGCGAGGAGGACGGCGGCGGAGACGGAGAGAAGGACGGGCACGATGAGCAGGTACCGCATGGACAGCTGGTGGACCAGCGGCTTGTGGATTCTTAAGCGCACCATTGCACCGGGTTGTTCTCGCTGGATTCTTTCACGGGAGCATGAGGGAAGACGGCTAGATGGGAGGCAGAAGGGTTGAGGGGTTCATGATTGCAGATCAGGTGGTAAACGTGCGGTCTTGAATGAAAAAGATTGGATTTCCCGATAAGAATAATATTTCGTACCAATAAAGTCGAAGCACAGTCTGCATTCCCGACATCGGACTTATTGGCACTGTAACCCTTGAATACCCCTATAATCATGTGATAGTCAGACCTTCAGTGACGTCGGGTTCGATTCGGTAGGGATCAAGTATCCTTCCCGAATAATCATCCGGAACTGACTATAAATGAATCTCACGGATATAATAGGTGGTATCGTACATATAATGTCCGTCCGAGATTTCAGAACATATATTTGGACGTCGCTTGGTCACAGCTACGGTGGTCTCGTGCGGATCTACAGGGTGGAAGCGATCTGATCGTAACCCCGAAATTGACGGGTATTTCTTGGTTTTCCATTTTTTTGCTTTGCCTTGCCTAGATAGGTGAGATTTCTGACCTGCTTGTATTGGGCTCTTTATCTTGTACAGCACGGAGCAAGCAGCAGGATGCGCTATATCATAGTACAATGTACAGTTGTTTATACATATTCCTACAATCGTCGTCGGCTGCCTTATATTGGGCCTAGCAGTTTTCTTATATTAGGATTTTCCTCAATACTCTTTCGCGAGCGACTCTAGCTGCAACCTTGGCGCCATTTTGCAGAGCAATGGCGCCGATAATGGCGAACACGGCACCAGACATGACGGGGTGGAGACCGGAGCCTACTGGGTTATTGGGCTGAGGACGATGTGTCAGCATTGAGTGATTGTAGAAGCGGTAGGCGAGAGCGGGAGCGGCACGGGCTTACCATCCTCGGAGACCATCTCACCACGCTGGACAAGCCTGTTTCCTTGGCTAGCTTGGATAACTTCTCTAGCTTGAAGAAATCCATTGGCTGACGCTCACACAGATTATCAAGACTTCGGAGTGCGGGACTCTCAAAAGGCTGTCGTCTATCGGCGTATGGGTCTGCGGGAATGGATTCGTAGTTCGGGGGGGAAACGACAATGGAATGCATAGCCTCCAAAATACATATTTGCCGCCCTGGAGACGGCAGATTAGCACGCGTCGCGCCCCCAAGTCACAGAACACCTCGCCGTACCAAGGAAACCTAAACGATCGTTGAATCCTCTCCTTGCCTGATCAAAACTCTTGTGCGTCACAGCCAGCCACTTCAATTCGTCCGGCAGCAACCTGTCGCCATCTTGGCCGAGGAAAGAGGCCAAGGCGTTGTCCAGTTTCTTCGGGTCGTCGTTGACCAGCCACTCTGTTTGCATGGGGGTTCTCCTGATGCCTATGCGGAAAGGCGCCTTCATGCGCTCGGGCGTGTAACTCCATCGAGGCAGCTCGTTGGCAGGAGCTTCTTCCGACGATCGGGATGCCGACGTTGCAAAGGAGCGCGAACACGGCGAAGCGAAGGGACAAGTTGTAGAGGGCGCATTCTGTGTCCTGTAGTGTTTCAGGGCTTGACGCGACAAATTGACGGCTGACCGGGAGGTTTTGGGGGCCATTGGGACAATGCTGCTATTGTGATAAGAGTAAAAACACCGACGCCAGAGGTGATGATGGGCCGGAGAGGCTGCTTCAGCCTTTCAGCGACTTTTTTCATGTGGGGCCGTTGATTTCACGGGCGTGGCCAATCATGATTAGAGCTGGCAGCTCACTCGCTAACTGAACCCCCCAAGCTGGAGACAGGTCACTTTCTTCCCCGCCAACGGTCAATTAATTGCCTACTCGGGTTAGTGGTCTCTGTAAATTATAGGCATCGTTAATCCGCTGTATTTACTGGTTAATTAAACCCCTAGCAGCATGACGATTGCCCAGCAACTTCTACCAAATAATCCATCGACCGCTTCGTCCAGCTCTTCCCAACTTGAAGGCTCCTTTCCCGCTTTACTCTTCATTCTCGCAAATCCAACTCATAATTAACCAAGCTGAATCACGGAGACACGGACACCAAAAGTTTCTATATGACGGCATCTTGTCGATTCCGCCTCCTATTGCTGGCACGAAACCGCGCCGCGCTCCGAAATTCGATCGATCATAGCCACCTCTAATAATAATACAAACCCTCAACCTCTCGAAGGAGCCCATCACGATCTAGAGAATGGCTGCAACGACAACGATGCCCGGTTCGGGTGCTCAGGCTCCCGATAGCCCTCTTGTCAAAGCATTGGCGCAGGCCCTACCAAAAGACTTGCGTTTTACAGCTTGGCATCTATCCACCACGCCTGCGGTAACCGAAGCGCTTTGTTACCCCCCAGCCTTGGACTCGACAAACGACACGCGTCCGAGTAAGCCGTTAAAGACCTATTGTGAAAAGCATTTCCTCGCTCTGTCAGTTACGGAGCCAACAAGGGCACAGGATGTCCTGGCGCTGGCCTTGGAGATATACATTTACACCACTGCCTTCTCTACGACTATTTTCGTCTCCAAGGCAGACTCTACGGGATATCTACCTCTTCAATCAACACCTCAAGGTTTTTCGCCTATCAGGGCGGTGACTGCGGCATTTCTCAGCTTCTTGGTTGAGCATCGAAGGCGCCGCTCTAAACAACTAATCATTAATCTTTTTGCCCGTTCCCAGTCCCAATATCTCTTCCCGGGGAGCGTTAAAAATAGCCAGAAGCATATCCTCGATGACAGGGGCCTGATCAAATGGTGGTGCAAGGTGTTAGATCCTCTCCTTGAGCATGATGGCCAGCGCAAGTCAACTAGAAATTGGAATCGTATACATGGGTACCTAGTCGTACCCGGGCTTGATAGTTATGAAACTCGCGCCTTCATTCCCAGGACCGACAACGCGAAGCATAACTGGACACTGGGCCATCCTCTTGATCTAATATCCCCATATAAACACGACACTACTAACTTTTCAAATATCCCGCTGAGATGTCTTATACCAACATATCCAGACGACCCAAAGGCTCGCTTTATACAGGAACTAGAGGAGTCCACATCACAAAAGGCTAGGTTGTTAGCCGGTTGGAAGATGCCAAAGACATTTGACCAGTTCTGGGATATGATGGCTTTTCGGCAGGAGTGTTCGAGCGGGCGTATGACGGGATTTATCTGGATTGTTTTTGAGCCGCCGCGGGCCTCAATAACTCTACCGGAACGACATTCGAAGACTGCAACTTTCAACAGCACTCCGAACAACAATGATCAGTCAACGCATGAATCTTCTTTCAGAAGTAACGATGTCACGCCCAATCCGGCCGCCTCCCCTGCACCGCCAATTTCTGCGAGTGCAAAGTCGCCACGGCCGAAAAGTCGAGCGAAAAAAGTACTGAAGGGGCCTATCATCCCCCGCGAACCACGAGTAAAAACCAACCGCGCCAAACACCCTTATCCTATTGTGACGCCGTATTATTATTGGCCGACGTTGGGGAGAGGACAAGTGGTTCTCGACGAAAACGGCTACAACAGAGCCGTCGAGTTGCTACTGCACCTCGAATTCAAAGGCCTTGAGCAAGCCATTGCTAGCACTTCGAGGTGGGTAAATGAGGTGAATATGGGCGAGAGCTGGGCTCTTCCCATAGTCGGCGAGAAACTCATGCCAACCCAACCAGCCTCTAGCTCACCGGGGTTGGTGAACGATCTAGCTGGATCGGTTGTAACGAAGCGGAAGAATGAAGACGAGTCAGTAAAAGACACCTCGTCCAGCCAGGCAAATATGCTCGGCGCGGGGCTGATACGTAAGAAAGTAAAAGTCGACATGGATGAGAAGCCAGCTGATACTCAAGGCGCGAATGCAACGGCCGCTGGACCGATCGTGAACGTGCTCGGATCAGGGTTGGTTAGGAAGAAAACGAAACCAACGTGATGCTCAATATAATAGACTCAAGCTTCATACATTATTTGTAATACTGGGCGTAATAGTTTGGCGCTGGGTTGGCACTATTCAGGAGGGTTGGGTGTAATATATAATCGGCTCGGCTTATAATATTGGGATGAGCACTCATTCATCAACTCAAATAAGTAGAGAGGGCAGTGCAACACCGATCTTGCAACGAGGCGAGATTAAATCGTATCTTTATAGTTACGCCTCAACATTATATTCTGCACTGAACTTATCATATTATACAGTTCTACCCTAGACTAGGACAAATCATCAACCCGTATAGACCTCCCGTCTAAACCCCTTATTCGTGAATCGATTCCGTATCATGTTAGTTTCAGCCAAAAACACAACCCTTCCATGTCCACTGCCCCGTATGGGAACCTCCCTCCCAGAGACAAACAAGGTATCTTCCTCGTTCTCAGAGGGCAAGCAGTCCGGCCAGTCACGCCACACCTCCACGACCTCCCAACGAGCCGCCGTCCTCTCACCATCGTCGTCCCGGCGGTCCACCGCAGCCCGCGCCAACACCATCTCAACAACACGCACAGCCTGCGCCATATCACCAACCTCAAACACCGCAACCCGCGGACGAAGCGCATCCGCGATGTCAAGAAGACGGGCGTAGAAGACATCCTCAGGCGCACAGGACGCGGACGCATACGATCCCTCCACGGGCACAAGCGCGATCTTCGGCTCGTGGTTACGCACGCTCCGCCCCGTGTGCACGTCGAATCCGCGCCGCGAGATATACGGCGGGTTCGACACAAGCACGTCCACCCGCCGAGCCCTATTTCCCCCTAACGCATCACCCAGCCACGCCATCCAGTCGTCGCGGAAGATATCCGCCCGCCGGAACGTAACAGCCTCATACCCTAGGTCCAAGCCGCGGAAGTTCCGCAGCAGATTCCGCCGCGCAAGCCGCACCGCAAGCGCAGAGATATCGAGTCCGAAGACACGGGCTCCATATCTTGTTCCCCGCGCGAACAGCGACAGGCCGATACACCCGGTCCCAGAACAGATATCCAAAACCCGTAAGCCGGTCCTAGCCGAGGAGGAGGAGGAGAAGAGCAAGTCCGCCAGCAGGGAAGCCCAGGCCTCCGTCTCCGGCCGCGGGATCAGGACGCCCCGGCGGCAGAGGATGTGCAGGTCCGCAAAGGGCTGCGAGCCGAGGACGTACTGCAGCGGGATTCCCGCGGCCCGGTGGGCGACGAGGCGCGTGACGGCGACGCCGGACTCGCGCGCGTGCTCGCGGATCCAGCGCAGCTCGTTCCTGGCCGCGTCTACGGTCCGGCAGGCTGGTAGGAGGGCGGCCAGGTGGGGGGAGATTCTGCCGGCGTGGTGGATTAGCGCGGGCTGGAGGCGCGGCATTCGCGATGCGAACGGTTTTTTTTTGGGGAGGTTCGGGGACTTGTTTTTTCTTTGCTTGGGGAAGGCCTAGATAGAGCTAGCTTGGCGGGTTTTGATGGAAGAGGATTTGGGATGTTGTTGATGCTGATCGCACGCTAGGCCGGTAGAACAGGTAGGGAAGTCTGATGAAGCTAAACTTGTTGGTGGGATTTGCTGGGTTTTATAATTGATTGAATTCTTCGTGGTCTGTGCGATGACGCTCACATGGCGGTGATCTATTTGACTTCCTGGGTGCTATATAAGAGTAGATCAAGAAGAGCACGGGAAGCATTTTGAGCAGTGATTTAAGTCTCAGTCTATTCTGAACATGTAGGGGTGAGTTTACATAGCTCGCGGTGTAAAATATTCATACAAATATCCTTACAGGCACGCATGCCAAACTCTAGATAGGTCATAAGTCCATCTAGCTTTTAGGCATGTTATAGGTAGGCAGCAGATAATTGATGCCTTTGCCTTCTTTCATCAAGAAGACCTTCGTGGCTTTGCGGATGTCTTTTCCAGATGCATTCAGCTTCTCCTGCGCCTCAGGAGTCTGGAGAATCTGCTCCGTCATCCACGCCTCGAGAGCAGCACCTTCGTCGATATCCGCCGGCTTCAGCGGTATATCTACAACGCACCGCATCTTGCCATTAACGGCTACTATGCATTTCATACGTTTGACTTGCAGTAGAGGTAGCGACCCATCTGGGATCGGCCATCTAACTGGAGCAGCTCCATCGAATATCATGCCATTGTTCGGGTGCAATATGCCCCAGCATTCTTCAGAAAACGCGGGCGTAATGGGCGCCATCAACCGAAGTAACGCCGTTGTCGCTGCTACTCTGACATCTCGTGAAGCGCCAGGCTTATCAATTATAGCATTAGTTAGAATCATCAGCGCCGACACCGCCGTGTTAAGCGCATAGACTTTGTCGCAGGCGCTTGTGACGCTGGCGATTGTTTCCTGAACTGTGCGCCACAAGTCCGTGCTGTTCTCCCACTGCGTGGTATCTTCTCTATTCATCGCATTTAACTCGTCCTCTGTTTTAGCGAAATACACTTTGCCGTCGAATTCCGTCGACTCTTTGCCGCTGTTTTGTGTGGTCGTAGCAGTAAGCGTGTGCACGTAATCATAGACCCGACGTAGCCATCTTGAAATACCGGCAATTTTGTCCTCGTCCCAATTCAGAATCTCTGAAACTGGAGCTTGGAATAATATGTGCGCTCGGGTCGCATCGGCGCCGTATCTGGAGATGAAATCCGTCGGGTCGACTCCGTTGTGTTTCGACTTTGACATTTTTTCATATGTGACAACTGGTCGTTTCCCTGACGAGACAAGTTTCGGCTCGGATGGATTGGATAAATCGACTTCAGCTGGTTTTAGGAAACGACCCGTATCAGGATCAAGGTAGGTTTTCCCGTGGACCATTCCCTGCGTGATCAGTCGTTTGAAAGGCTCATAGGAAGAGTCGTGTGGGAGTTCGGTCGTGGCGGACAAGCCGTCTACCTTCTTGGGATATAGAGTACCCATAATCGCCTTGTAAAAGAACCTCGCATACAAGAGATGAAGAATAGCGTGTTCGACACCTCCAATATATATGTCTACGGGCAAGCGAGTCCGTGCCGCGATCTCAGAAATCGGGAAGTCTTTGTTATGCGGATCTGTGAATCTCATGTAATACCAGCTTGAATCCACAAACGTATCCATAGTATCAGTATCTCTCTTGGCCGGACCGTGGCATTTCGGACAAGAAGTGTTAACCCAATCCGTGGCGGACTCTAAGGGGTTCCCTGCGCGACCGCCAGCCCAGTGGTGATGGACCTTCGGCAGCTTGACCGGAAGTTGGTCGTCGGGAACTGGCTGCGGCCCACACGTCTCACAATGTATAATTGGAATCGGCGTGCCCCAGTATCTCTGCCGGCTGATGAGCCAGTCCCGAAGCTGCCACTTGACACGGAGCTCGGCCAGATTAGTCTCCGTCTGAATTTTCTCGACAATGGACTCCACTACTTCCTCGGATGGTCTTTTACTATATTGGCCTGCTAGATCTGTCATATATCCCGTTTCGAGATACGGTTCATCCGCTCTTGGAGGAGAGCCGGCCGGATCAGGCGTAACCGCAAACTTAAGTTCTCCTGTTGAAGAGTTTTTCTGCCAGAATGCAAAGTCTCGAGCGTCGTGTGCGGGAACTCCCATGACAGCGCCGGTCTCATAGTCGCTGCGCACGTAAGAAGCGATATATACAGGCAACGGTTTATTTTGATCCGGACATTCGGCTCCCGCACGGCTGATAGGATTATGTGCCTGGATGTATGGTATACGGTACCCTTGCATATTGCTCATATTGCTCTCCTTGCTCTCCTCCAGAGTCTTTAAGTACTCACGTATTTTGGGGTCATGGCTCGCTAGATGATCCACGAGTTTTCCGTGGGGTGAAACAGCAATGAACTGTGCTCCAAAGATCGTCTCTGGTCGAGTTGTATAGATCTCGAGGTCCTCTAAAGCTTGCAATTGAGGTTGGTTATCAACCGTGAGAGGAAACCGATATTTCGCGCCGGTGGTCCGCCCAAGCCAGTTCTTCTGCATAGCAAGTACTCGCTCCGGCCAGCAGTTTTCTTTACCGAGCTCATCGAGGTTGCGCAGCAAAGCCTCCTTGAATTCTGTAATGCGGAAAAACCACTGCTCAAGTGGGCGCTGCTCCACTACGGCTCCGGACCTCCAGGACCTCCCCTCCGAATCCACCTGCTCATTTGCTAGGACGGTTTTATCCACGGGGTCCCAGTTGACAACGGCGCGTTGGCGGGTAACGAGACCATTCCGGTGTAAGAGGAGGAAGAGCTTTTGAGTGTGCTTATAGAAGTCGGGGTCACAAGTGGCGAGCTCCTACGAACGAAACGTCAACCGATGGCAGACATATACGGGCGAGAGGCGAGTATATCATAACGCACCTTGGACCAGTCGAAGCTACCGTTCATCTGATCGAGCTGCTCTTTCATGCGGGCTATGTTGTCTCGAGTCCAGTTTGCTGGGTCAATGCCACGCTCGATGGCGGCATTCTCGGCTGGAAGGCCGAAGGCATCCCAACCCATCGGTAACAGGACATTGCGCCCTTTGAGCGTGTGGTATCGCGCAACAACATCGGCGATGGTATAGACCCGGAGGTGTCCCAGGTGAAGATTCCCTGAAGGATATGGAAACATAGAGAGAATATACATATGATCCTCTGCACGCCGGGCGACATCGCATTCACGGGTAGAAGACGGGGTTGGAGGATTGGCTTCGAGACAGCGCTGCTCGCGCAGTCTGTTGTCGCTCCATCGTTTCCGCCATGTTTGGTCCAAGGCAGGGAGATCAAGCTGTGCTGTGGCGTAGTGTCTATAGAGAGCAATGGGTAGAGATTGTCTTGCAATCCATGTCGACGTGGAAAGCTTCAGGCAGCCGAGGGCTGAAGACTTTCGTATGGGGAGATACATTAGGGATCATGCATGGTCGCGCTGGGTGGGAAACTTGGGTATATTCACATTCACATCTTCCGATTTGGGCCGATTGAGGGCTCCGATAAGATAGTCCGCGATCGGGTCTTTGAGCTGAGCCTTTCCCATCCTTCGCGGCCAAACCCGTGGACAATGCCCTGACTTCAAGTACACAGTGTTTATAGCTACCTATGGTAGCCCCCGAGACTGTATTTATTAGCTGTTTATTCTACACTAGTGGTCGTTTAAGCCACTGAACTTGCTACAAAACGTAGGCTAGCGGTAACCGCTACGCCAAGAAGCGTGGTTGTTAAATGCCCCTGAAACGCGCTGATTTACAGTGTTATTTGCAGTATTTGTATACTGTACATTGAGATCTCAGCAGTATCGGCAACTTGATAAACCAATCCGAACTTTCATACGGAATACCTGCACTTTACATAGCTTATTTCAGGAACAAATTCTTCGACTACCCCTTTTTGACGACAGATATATAAATTTCGGACGCTTCGACATAAAAGAAGGAAGAGAATACGCGGGACAACATCCATGAGGGCCCTGGATTTCCCGGACCTCATAAGTGGTTACTCCGTAATTACAAGCTGGCGGATACGGTAACAAGAACGATTGCTCGACTTTGCTTCCGGCATGCTCCATCAGTTGCCGGGGAAGAGAAAGACAGCCAAGGAGATACTGCAGCATCTCATTTTCGATTCATTGAATGACAACCTCGTCCAATGGCGAATTGATACGTGGAATTGGTCGCTCAAGCTTCACAACGAGACCGAGCCCAAATGATTCTCATCACGTTGCCGTCATCCCTGGACTGCTATTATATTCCATTGGCTTGGACGGCGATGAAGCCGGTTCAAACCAGCCTTGACGCCCTAGGCAATTGCCAGCGGCTATATATGAGTTGCGACTAAGCCAAAATCTCAGTTTATGAGATCGTGAGCCTGCCTAGCCGTTGGCGTTGTTATTGGCCAATTTGAGCACCATCCTGGGCTAGACACACGAACATAGTCACTAAACTCATCTTCGCCTCCTGGCTTTCCCAGCAGACCGATTTTATCAAAGTGAATTGGTGAGTGGTTCTTGCAAGGCACACGAGTTCGGCAGAACAGCGGCGGATACGCTGCAACCCTACCTCTGATTCCAGCAACACTCCTCATTTCAGACACTTACTGTACGAATCCCCCCAAGTCACAATCTGACTCGGCTATATACGCACTGTTTTTACTAATAGCCCAGCTTGCCACAGATCTTCGATGTCAATTGAAGTGCTGAATTCTGGGACACATGAGATATAGTTGCCTAGTATTATGGCACCACCTATCGGACGCAGCTTCGTGGAAGTATCGCCTAAGTCGGCAAAAACATGAAGTAAACGATAGATAGTTGGTGTGGTCGAATTTTAGGTTGAACGTCTATAGGATAATCATGCTTCAGGGCAGCCCGAAGAAAGCACGAAACTATTGGTATGAAATAAAGTCTACGCTGCCCGCTGCCCCTATTGACTCAGAGCTGTCTAATATCAAGCCTCAATATCCGCCCGGGTGAGCCCGAAGATGTCTTCACCTAGCAATTCACCGTACTTGACAACAGCTCCTCTCCGCGTCCCTTCTTTGACGAACCCGGCTTTGAGCAGCACCCGTTTGCTGGCCTCGTTGGGGTCGAAAACGCGCGCCTCCATGCGCAGGAGCTCGGGGAAGTTGGCGAAGGCCCACCGCGTAACCTCCCGCAGGGCCTCGGTCATGACTATGATCATTCGCAGCCAAGTCAGCTACCGCAAGGAGGACAGATATGAGGCGAGATCCTCCCCTTCCTGCCTTAGCTCCCCCGCTTTCGTTTTACCCAAAAACAAAAGAGGAAAAGGGAGGTGGCGCGCATAGGACTTACAGCCTTGACCCCGGAACTTTCGCCCGCAATAGTATCCGATCAGGCGCGTGCCTCTGTACACGATGTCGCCCGCCGGCGGCTCGACGCTTATGGACCCGACGTAGTCGCCTGACAGGGTGAAGATCCCGAAGTGATTGCCTGAGTCCGGGGAATGACAATGGGTGATCCAGGCGTGGGTTGTCTCAAGCGTGGATGGCGACGGGAATCGAGAGGACATGTATTTGGCTATGTCGAGGTCGTTGGATGCGTCGGTCATGACCTCGGCGTCGGTGACTTCGACTGGTCGAAGGTAGCACCTCTCCGTCACCATGACGGCTGTTTCGGGGATCGTGTGCGCGGCCATTTTGTTAATCGACAACGTCGTTGGTGTCCAGGACTTTGCGAATATGATGCTAGCTATGTAGCTCTTTTATGTGGTTGCGATATGTGGTAAGCAGAGCGGTATGAGTCTTCAGTTCTCATGTAAGAATTCTCCGCAAATTACTTACACCAGACAGCTGGGGCTGTCTGGCATACCTACGGTAAATGAGTCATCACGGGGAAAGGAGTCTAGTCCGGACACAGCCCGGGGAAGTAATACGGACTCGCCTTATACACGTTGGCCGAAAACGGTCTGAGCGGCTCGCAGCATCGTGGTGAGGGAGAATACAGATGCTTTTTAGAGGAATATACGACACTGCAAGGGTGCGGAGGCCGAGATCTACTACGGGTAGCGTTATCTTGAAGTCTACTCAGTAAGGGTAAAACTATTATTATCTACCTGGCGGCGGCTACAGCGGTCCAATGAACAACTGCAGAAGATTCACGCGACACCTGGACAGAGGCCTGCTGATACGTGGGGAAGCGCAAAATACCCATCACTCAAAGAATACCCCCAGCGCCCACCGGTGAATACCCTACTTCCCAGGGCTTACGTTGAGAGGGCAGTATATAAGAACATAGTTAAGAAAGAGACTGGGCGTATTCCAGCTAGTTCACGCTCTGATATCCCTACCTAGTACTCATTAATTGCGTCTAAGTGTCACTGTATCCTTCATTTATCTGCTATGTATTCAGTGAGTTGCGGCCATGAGCTTACAACTTCACAGCCATGAATATCTCGAAAACGAGCACTGAATTTGACGTGGACAACGGAGCACGATGCCCACGAAGGTAGTCCCGAGTGACCTAGACCTCTTATGCTTTGCACATCATAACATTTGAATTCTACTAGATAGTAGGTCCGCGCAGTGCTGATCCCTTTGAGCTCAATTTGTTGCTGTCAAAATAGTCTCGGCCAATGGCTACGCCTATCTGGTAGTTAAGCTACCTACCTAACCAGATTGTCAACCCTGCCAGAGGGGACTCACTCATAGTGAGCCCTCGTCACTGTTGTGCCCCTGTACAACTCCAAGATTCGAGAAATCATCCGAAGCGATCTAAAGCAAATACGTACAGCGCGCTTCTGAATAGTGCGCAGTGCTTCCCACGCTACGTATCTTGTCGCGATACCTTAAAGGGAAGCCTGGCTCGAGAAATCTGCATGCAGCGGAGAAAATAATTAGCTCTAGCCTACGAAAATGCTACCTAGCGGACGCAGGGAAATATTATAACTACCCGCACTCCGTGCTAACATGCATGAAAAGCCGGGCTTAATATCCGAGATACAACGCTCAGCAGAACGTGAGACGAAGTTCTAGGCGTGACTAAAAGGAGGTGAAAAGGGGGAGGATAGCATGTTGCTTTAAGGGCCTGGTTCGGACAGGCACTCCCGGGTCGTTGTTGGAATACGTAGGTACTTAGGTATAACGTCCTGTTACTGAGGGAGTGAGGACGAAGAGGAAAGAAATGAGGAATGGGAAGAGACAAATATAAAGAGAGCCGGCTGGTAAAAACGAAGCTCGACTAGGGCCTTATACGGAATACCTACCTACACTATTGATGCTTCGTGCAGCTCAGTTAGCTGAATTCCATGGCCTGGCTACCTGTCTTTCCTCTCAAATGCCATTCTTCTCTCATGAGGCCCCCTATCATTGGTGATTCGGAGCGACAATACGGAATACTACTGCCAAAAGAGTGAATGTCAACCCCTGAAGTTACCTAACCTACCCACTTACCGTATAGGCCGGCTTTGGTGCTTACACTCGTCTACGGACTTCTGTCTACGTACGACTTCATCAATGCTCTTCTCCAAAAGGATTCATAAGACAGCCAAGCCAACCAATCAAGTAATTGTTCGCATATGGCCAATCGAATTCAAGGGATTCACGGCAAGTCGCTTACTAACGGCACCCGGTAACTATGGCAAGGTGGCCAAAACCCCCCCACGACCGCTATACTAAGTAGCATGTGCCTAATACGGACTGTAACTGCGCTGTATCAGCGATCTTGGCGTGCCTCTAGGTACACGGCCTAACAGACGAGCGATTTGATAGTAATGCGCTGCATGGTGGAGTTATAGGGGGCCTTTAGGGGAGCCATAGCGGGCTTAGAGGGGATGTTAGCGGCGCATTACTATTAAATCGCATTGGTGCATTCCACCCTTGTATCCACATGGTGAAAACCCGCTAGATGCACTGGTCAGCGGGTAATGCAACTAAGGCACACAGTCTGTGCGGACAAGACCTCGTAGATACCGGAACTCTTTTCCAAAGCAACAACTGATCATCGGCGCCAGCTCCCGATTTGCTGGAGCTTGAGCATTCCTCCTTTCAGCCTCTTTGAAACCCTGTCTTTGTACGGAATCCATACAGCTGAACATCAATATAGTTGGGGTCTCGTGCCTTATAGGGTTACTCACCGTCTCGCCGAGGTTGTGTCTCGTTCTCCCCCCTTATTAGTGTACCATACACATACACTCTGAGTTATTACTCAAAGGAAGATCATCTGCGGAGATCTCGCCGAATCTGATCGCTTCCCGGGCCAGCACATCGGTTCATCGACCTTGGCGAATGCTGCCATATGTCATATGGGCATACCTACCTCGACCCATAAAGCGCTCGTCAACACATCCATGATACCGCAAACTCGGTCCGACATCGAACCTCCCTCCCCCACATCCGCATAATTCTCCAACAATGCTTTTTACCAGGTTGCTCAGGATATAGTAGAGTTTAGACACCTGGTATTCAAGGAGCGGTTGCAATGCCCAATCCTCACACGTCCAACGCGCACCCCAACGAGCGGGATTCTCTCGAACTTGCCTCCTTGGCATCCTCGAGTCGTGGCCCTGATACCTACTCGGAGACCGATTCAAGACCCTCGATATCGTCCTCACGCAAATTCTCGCTCGAACAGGACGACCCTTTAGATGATGGCAACGTAGCCGGCCGCTCTGCCCTCGGTGGCACCCGCGACAGGTCATATTCAACTGCTTCAAATTTCGACTACTCTGCGAACCTCTTTCCTCTCTCCTCTTCTACCGCGCCCGGCTATGCCCCCCTAGGAGCCCCTGCCTCGGCGGCGCAACAATACGGTGGATTGGGTGGCGCTTCGCTGGAAAAGCACAAAACACTGACTTATCTCAATGGGCTGGGGTTGATCGTCGGTCTGATCATTGGCTCTGGCATCTTCTCTTCGCCAAGTCAGGTCAACGTAAATGTTGGCTCACCGGGCGCATCTTTGGCTGTGTGGGCGATCGCGGGCGTGCTGGCATGGACCGGCGCAGCTAGTTATGCCGAACTAGGGGGTGCGATCCCTCTTAACGGAGGACCTCAAGTATACCTATCGAAAATCATGGGTGAACTGGCAGGGTTCTTGTTTACATGGGTGGCTGTTCTCGTTCTGAAGCCCGGCAGCGCCGCTATTATTGCCATTATTATGGGGGAGTATCTCGTGCGCGCCTTCATTGGAGCCGAGGCAGAGCACATCAACCCTTGGATCAACAAAGGAGTTGGCCTTGCGGGCCTTTTCGTCATTGCGTTTTTGAACTGCGTCTCTACTCGACTGGGGACACGAATCAACGATGCACTCATGTTCCTAAAATTCATCGCTTTGATCGGCGTTACGGTTGTGGGAATTGTGGTTGCCC
The DNA here is from genome assembly GCA_022385655.1 of Xylaria intraflava. Taxonomy (NCBI): domain Eukaryota; kingdom Fungi; phylum Ascomycota; class Sordariomycetes; order Xylariales; family Xylariaceae; genus Xylaria; species Xylaria intraflava. The sequence continues at coordinate 86,905 of MU279824.1, read as the reverse complement.
TGACCGGGTTTTCTTCCTCGGGTAAGGCGAATGTGGAATGGAAAACTCATCAATGGTTCGAGGGCACGAGTACAGACGGGAGTCATTGGGCTGTTGCACTATACGCCGGGCTTTGGGCATACGACGGCTGGGACAACGTAAGTCTTGTGATGCTCGAATAAATCCGGGCTATCAGTTTGGTGATTAATGCTAATGCGAATCCAGACAAATTATGTAGTCGGTGAATTCCGCAATCCCTCGCGAGATCTCCCACGGGTCATCCACACAGCCATGCCCTTGGTGATCATAGGTTATATGCTCGCCAACTTTTCGTATTTTCTTGTTTTACCCAAGGAAATCCTCAATAGCACCAATACCGTCGCAGTCGCATTTGGCAGCAAAGTATTTGGCCCTGGAGGCGCACTCGTGTTTGCGCTTATCGTTAGCGCCTCGTGCTTTGGGTCCCTGAATTCGACAATGTTTACAAGCAGTCGATTAGTCTATGCCGCCGCGAAAGAAGGATTCATCCCTTCGTTCGCCGGGCGCATCGGAATTGGCTCTACGGAACCCAGAGTCACCACGAGGAGGGGTGGCTGGCTTTCCAAACGATTCCGCAACATGGTTGGCGATGAAGAGACGGCCTTATTTTTCACGCCTGTGAATGCACTCATTCTGAATACCCTATTGATCACCGCCTACATCATAGTTGGCGAGTTTAGCGAACTCCTCACCTTCTATGGCGTAGCGGGATATTCATTTTATTTCATCACCGTTCTCGGATTGATCATTTTACGAGTCAAAGAACCACACCTGGAAAGGCCGTACAAGACATGGATTACGACACCTATAATATTTTGCTGTGTCAGCCTCTTCCTCCTCAGTAGAGCCATATTTGCACAGCCGCTGAAGACACTCATCGTGGTAGCATTTGTCCTCACTGGGATACCCGTCTTCTTCTGGCGGATACAAGGTCGCGACCAAGTAACCAAGCGTGAGGCTGTAATGAGCAAACCGCCCGCTTGGAAATTCTGGAAACGCTGGGACCGGACATGAGATTATGAGAATCATGTTTTGCTCGGGAATGAAATAGATTCTTTTAAACGTGCGTTGTTTTTCGAGAAGCGTCGTTCCCTGTTTTACGGTCTTGAGGGACCAGAGCATAAGAAGAGTCGGATTAACAAAGGCGTTCGGGCCAGAATCATAGTCATTGAGCCATTGAAGTACGAAACGTCCGACGTAAGGTTTGGACCGCATACGCAGGCTGCCTGTGTATAGTTAGGCCTCATTTGCATACGAAGCCCTACAGGGCTGATAGAATAATAATCCGTCAAAGAGGAACTCGATGCCTGCGTTTTATGACTTGATACGTGTAGGGTGAATGGCTGTCTAATCTAATTTTTTCGGGCTTGCCTTACTCTCTGATACCCGGCAGTCTACCTACCTAACCTATAATCAACGGCCACTCGCACCGCTTCGTTATAATATAGTCTAATTGTAATCTCCAACATTGTTGTCCGCCGTCCGTCCTTCGAAGTCGAGGCTGACGACATCTACCCTTTCGTAATCAGGCTTGGCACCTCGACAGGTCTGGTATATTTTTCCGAATAGGGGTTTTCCCGCGGATTCATACCTCTAGGCCCGCCAACTGCTCGGAAACCGGATTCGCGTAAAATGTCCCATTGGGATGAATACCAACATCTCCTCTGACCAGCCGTCATGAGATTATTTCGTGCTTGGGGCAGGTCTACCCTCATGGTCAGCCTAACGCATTTGCTCGGCCATCCAGAGGCGTATAACCTCTAATCCATGTGTTTGGATAGCTTGGGTGGCGAACAGCCAGCCAGTAGGGTGAGGACGGCAATTCCCGACTCTCCCCCAGGCTACCAATCATTCTTTTCTTCCCTCGAACGGCCGTAGAAGCTCGGGGGGGGAAAGGCTGCTTGGGCTAAACCGTCCGCGGATCTACTAGGTGCTTTTGGACCGGTGTGTATGCGGTGTATCCGCAGTGGTGCGCCCTCACCACCGCCTCCGAGAGGCTCCGCGGCGCCCCTTAGCCGTAGTAAGGACGTCGAGAAGGGCGAGTTGAAAGCCGGGGTTACAGAGAGGGGGCCAGCCTTGATCGTCTACCCATTGACTAGACTAATACCGTACACACGGGATGGTGGAGGCGAGTGATGAGTTCTCACTGATTAGCTAGCTGTTTATTGACGTCAATCTATCTCGATACAAGGCCCTCATCACGAATATTCGCAACGTAATACCCAGCCCCAGCTTAGGTGTCGATGTCTGCCTCCAACAATCGAGAAGCAGCTAGGTAGTCACAAACATGATCCCTAAAAACAGAGACGACCACAGAGAAATACAAGGCTACCGAGCAAGCCAATGACATAAGTAATGCAGATCCGAAGACCCTGAGCCGCGCAATCCACGCCACATTTATGGCCCCGGCTCAGTCTATCATGGTGAAACACGATGATTTATCACGTTTTGCCCGCCGTCTCTGCGAGCGAATGGAATACGTCCGCGGATCGATGCCCAGCGGGCGGACCTCCAACTACGTGGGATTGGCCGCAGGGAAGTTCCCCTTCGTCGGGCGGTTATGCAGCCTACTGGCTCGGGACCAACATGTTGCGTACTATGGAGAAGCTTGTTCTACGGCTCGAAGGAGGGTCGGCATTGCGTTGTTCACGGAACCAACATGCCAGGCTTTCATCACCCGGAGGTAGGCTGACTGAGAAGTTCCGTGATCAGGGCCCCTGTACGGGGCCAACGCGCTGATGGTTGTCTTGCGACGTCTGCGCTGGTTCAAGACAAAGACGTACTACAGAGTGCGGGGAGGGGGAATGATGAATTGCAGTAACGTTTGCCGTCGGCCGAAGCCACCAACAGCCCGTATCCGGCTGGCCACATACGACATGGTAGCTATAAACACGCTCTGATACGTCGATTCTCAGCTGTGTTTGACAAGTGAGAATCTCACCGTCTGAGATGAAAGAGAGAGATATCTCGACACCGCTAATGTTTCCCTCTTCTCCATAGCTTTCTTACCATTTAGCTGATCAGTTCAAAATCCTGGGCCGTCCAGTATTCGCACTCCGCTTGAACGAAAGTCCCCGTTTCGCCTCTCCCGGGACCATTAACTACAATAGCACCATGGCGAAGAAACAACGCAAAATGCCCGTAAAGTGGTCCATGTACGCACGCAAAGATAACGAAGTAGCGCAGCTCCTCGAGGAGGACGGGCTGTCCTTCAAGTTCCACCCGACCGACAGCGACACCAACGCCGTAGAGTCATACGACACGAACATCATGGGCAAATTCGTGTGCCGCAACGAGGAGTGCAAGGCCAAGCCCTGGAGCAGCAGGCAGATCGCGATAACGATACGCATGTACCCCGGCAACGAATACAACGCCAGGGTCTACCACCAGCACTGCAAGCACTGCAAAAGTCTCAGCCAACCCATCTTAGACGCCTCCTACGCGGAGCGAGTGGCGTACCGACTCAAGAAATGGTCGGGGATCCGTGTGCAGCCTCCTCCTTTTAAGGGGAAATCGGGGAAGCCGCACAAGAGCGACCTTTGCGAGGGTTGCAAGGCAGGTCACTGTATAGCTGGTAATTACGTGAGCATAGAATATCGCCCTCTTCACTGGGTAAATGCTTGAAACTAAATGCTATGCCAACAGTTAACCGATATGTTTGATGGGCTGAGGCTCTAGGATTGTACGGGTCTGGATGGAGAGTGATTTTCTCCGAAAGACTCCTGAACGGCGGGATCAAATCTCGTGGGAGGCTGATTCACTGGACACGAAAGACTATGCTAATTTTTGCTTTGACGCTTTGGTCTGGAGTTCGTTGGTTTGCTATGGTGGACAAATTTGTTCCAGCTCAGCGCGCTCCGGGGTCCAAAGGGGGCCTATAGTATTGAAGGCCTGGGATTATTGGGAAATCGTTTCTTTGAGGCCTTACATGATAGTCTGCATGAACTGTATTTGGGACCTGAGCTTACAATACGAGGACTTGGGTATGACACGACCTTGAAAGTCCTCCAGAACCGGGGGTGCCGTCGAGAGACACAATAGCTGTGTCGCAACACTTCAGGAGAAAAGAGTAGGCCGGGTCGCGCACCGTGTGAGACGTGAAGCTCATGACAAGTGATCAATTGTCTCCAGGTATGCCCTCGGTGAAGATTTGTTGCTCGTGGTCTCAAGAATGTCGGTCTATGTAAGAGGCTCTGGAATCTAGCCAAGTAACATCATACCCAGAGTCTGCAGGCAGTTGCGTACCGAATGGGCCGTGAGCAATGCCTCTGAAATCCCGTTGTACATTGGATTCGCTTGCGCTCGGTGACAATCCGTGGACTTCTGTCTGTGACCAGTAATATCACATTTATCGGACTCGGGGTAACGTGAATGTAGCCGCGAAGGCACGCTATATAACCCAGAGACAGGACACGAACTGCGAGAGGATCCAGGGGGAAAAGAGCAATTATTATGAATTTTGGGGCGCAAGGCCTCTATAAATTTGGGGTATCTGAAGGTGCTCGAGGCTAGGGGAAGTCGGTCGAGCCGGCGATTCATTCCTATGCTACTTGCCTAGGTGTTTTGGAGCCGTTAAGCTGCTCGATGTGGTGAGGGTACCGTTTGTTTGAAGGAGGCGTAATCCGTAGTTGTGCCGGGAGAGTAAGTTAGGTTATTCATTGCCATTCGGACATGACATGATTAGTACAATGTCTGCTTTAACGAGCAGCTGTGTTGGCCAATCTAGAAGGAATCCCCTTCTACAAGGCCCATACCTCCATTACGCATACGCCGGCTCGAAGTCCAGATCTCTGAATCTCTTGGTCCTATCGTACATGCCTTTGTTATACCGCCATTTGCTGTTCAGACCCACGCTACTACGTTTCCCAGAGGGACTCGGGCTTGGACTTTCAGGTCCGCCGCCGAATATTGATGATCCTGTGGTTGATATGCTGGCGCCGAGGGGGCTTGAAGAGCCAAATGAAGAACGACGTGCTCCAAACATGGCCTTCTGAAGCAGCTGGTTGCTTGGCGATGCGATGATTGATCCGTTTCCTGCCGGAGTCGGGGTTTCCTGACCGGATGGGCTGCGAGTCAAAATGGGTGAGCTCGAAAAGCTACGCCTACTTGCCGCCGAGCCAGAGGCAGACGGAGTGCGCAGGTAACGCGGCGGCGTGCTGTACACGGACCCAGGCGTCGGAGGGGCAGATGCGGGCGGCAGACCCATCAATCTACGCTGACCGGGCGTCAGGGGGATGTCGGAAAGATCGTCCTTGGCACGAACTAGTGGCAAGAGATTCATGAGAATGTTGGTGAGGGGCAGTGCCAGGAAGGCGTAATATAAGTATTTATAATACGTCCGGATACTACAATTCAAACGCGGTTAGCACTGCTGTCTCGAGCACGCCCGGTCGGCGATAACGTATACTGCGACATACTGAGGAGCTGAGCGCCTGGAAGGTAAAGCCTTCTCGATGAACGTATGTAGAATGACCCAGCCGAGCACAAGTAAGATGTTAAATACTATGCGCTTGATGTTCTTCTCGGTGAAGGTAGACGCTTCCTGTCGTCGATGGATCTCCTGTAATCGGGGATGCTGCCATGTCCCAGGGCTTTCTGTGGCTGGACTCGCCGGCGCCTTTTTGGGAGTTGATACTGTTACCTGCGGGGTGTTTGGGGCCATCTTGGCGACCGCAAGGCTGTATCCGGATGCCTGGGCTTGAGTCCGTACTGCAGCGCAGCCGGTGCCTCGCTAGTAACTAGTTGGTCGGTTTGGCTGTCGACGGGAGGCAAATGACCGGAAGATAAGGAATGCGTTTCAACTGGGGATTTGTGTTTACACAGCACGTTGGTCGTGATTCAGGCGACAGTGCCTCTGTCCGAGTGTTGATCAGTTCTGCTGTTAGTATAGATGAGGATTTGCTGGCGACGTGGTGCTGCGAAAGCAGCGTTCGAGGTTGCTTCGCTCGGCTGTTTTGTTTTGTTTTGTTTTGTTTTGTACGAAGTACATAGTCTTCAAGCCATGCGACGGTTTCCACTGCGGAAACAGGACCCACTCTGGTGAGTGACCAGCCACAGTATACGCGCAACGTGGCTGAAGCTATGGCTGGAGTCGGCAGTCTTTATCTGGTACTAGGAGGTAGATTCTACTCCGACGGTTCCAGCCCAACAACCGCGCTGAGTTTTCTATTGTTAGAAAGTGTACGAAATATGTACTTTGTGCGTTTCCGAGGTACTCAATATGGCCGCGAAGTTGTTTGTAGGTGGCATACACGAAACGACATCGTTAATAACCTACCTTTGTAATACATTTCAGTTTACTTAGCTGACAGAGGTACCCAATCACTATACTAAGGTAAGTACCACATATTACGTATTCCGTACAGTCCAACAGCCTGTATGTAATACGTCTGTTCCACGTCCGTAACAAAAAGTCAGTCTTTGCCGCGTCTTCCGCGCTTCCAATTGCCTGAAAACCCCACCAAGTCTTCCGTACCTAACGGACGTTAGGTAATCCGTAAACAACGTACAGTATCGAATCCTTTCGCCTAAAACGTCATGCATACTGAGATACTCAGTCAGGGGAGGTACCACTGCAAGTAGTACTACCAATACTACATCTGTGACTTGCTCAGGTACCATATTATATACGGAATTGGTGCATTTGAACGGTCATTAATCCATTATGCACTACAAGGCACGATGGTAGGGCGACAAAAGAATGCAGACCCGCCAAGACCTCTTGTTGGTTGTGCCACCGTGTGACCCGCGACTTTGACTTCTAAGAATAGGCGCCCTGGCGCCCTGACGTCGCTGTAATTACAGCGGCGTGATCCCCTGGAGCCACGATAATTACAGGTGTGCGAAGCAGATACAGTTGCTCGTCTCACTAACACGTGGGTACTGTGTCGTGACCGGCCGGAGGTCTTGGCTGGTCTCCATCCTTTTGTCGCCAACCTTCGTCCACCGCAGTCTTACACATGGCTACAGTCCCTACCATCTCCATGTTCCGCCAGCCCCGAGTCTCTGCTCCGCTTCCTTGTGCTTCTGTAACAACCGCTTCGGGAGGCTGATTAGCATATCTCTCCCTTCCCGGTGCTTGATGCCGCTGGAGTCAAGTATATTTCGTTTGATGCAGAAATCATAGCGTACCGGTACTTTCTTCTTTCAAATAACTGTAGCTTGCGGCTTGCGCCCGTCGTCACAGCACCCCATCACCCGTCGCCATTCTCATTCTCATCGTCAACATGAGTTTCGGCGACATCCTCACCCAGCTCGATGAGGGTTTGGGATCTCTCATCGGTCAGTGGAATGCCTATTCCACTGGCATCGTGACCTTTCTGGTCACTCTCATCGCGTACTCAATTACAAGCCGCGTCGAACCCGAGATCCACCCCATGCTCCTGGCCCGCCAGGCTCATGGCTCACCGGTGCGTCAAGAAGGGGAGTCTCCTATCTATCGCTCAAACGGTGCCCCTCACAGCATGCCCCTCAATAGTGGCCTCAATGTCAAGGAACCTGGTGCCTCTAAGTGGGCGCAAGGCCGTGATGGCGATTTGAGGGACATCTGGCGCAAGGCTGTCTCAAGTTCGTCTGAGGGCGAGCGTAAAGCGGGACGTATCCTCACTATTCTGGGCATCGAGAAAACTGTTGAACATAAGCTCGGTAAATTCATGTATGCATACAGGTCGACTGGCTATAACTAATAGTATCCAGATGATATAACTCGTCAAATCAACCTGGTTGGCCAGCATATTTCCTCCCAGGGTGGAAGCAAGGTGGCCATCTATCTGCCCAACTCTGTTGAGTACATCGCCACGCTCTTCGCTTGCAGCTTCTACAATTTGACGGCCATTCTATTACCTTTCGACCAGTCAGATGCTTCCGTCATTTCCATGCTTCAGCAGTCTGGTGCCGACACTGTCGTTACATCTCCAGGGGCCTTTCCTTTTGACAACGTTGTGAAGAGTTATCCGGCTCTACGCCAACTAATCTGGGTTGTCGATGAAGGCAGCAAACACCTGGACTGGAATGAGGTTCCCAAAGGCACGGGCAGCAAGGTGAACGTATCCACATGGCAAGACATCCTAAATGATAACCCTCAAACTGCCGGTACCGAGCTTCCCTCTTCTGACAACCAGGTCGCTGCTCCTGACGTCGTCATGTTCTGGACGCTCAACTCTAGCTCGGTTGAGGAGATGGTGCGCTTCACTCAAGGCAATCTTGTCTCGGCCGTTTCAGCCCAGCTCGTTGCTGTCCCGACTAAGGAGCGCTTTTCACCATCGGATCTCTTCTTGCCTGCAGCATCATTGTCCTCGTCGTACGCGCTGGTTCTGACACTCGCCGCGATCTATAGCAACGCCTCTGTCGCCTTCAACTCAGTAGCAGGTGCCTCACGAGATCTAGTTCTCGCCACTCAGGGCGTGGCCCCAACCATTATTGTGACCACTCCCGAGACTTTATCTAAGACTCACGCCGAGACGACAGGTAAAATCACGTCCGCCCTTGCATCGCTCTCCCACTGGGCTCAAACCCGCAGCCTGGTGCAAAGCGGTGTGATGCCCTCCGCATCGTTCCTTACATCGCTCAATGACTCTCTATACCCACGTATCGGCACAAAACCGGGCAAACTTCGACTGGTCTACGTCGCCCACCCCGGTAAGAGCAGCGGCACACCCATGCTCTCCGAACGCACACTTTCAGACCTGCGCGTCTTCACCGGTGCGCGAGTAATCTACGCCCTCTCCGCCGCCTCCTGCGCCGGCGCCGTCTCACAGACCCAGTTCCACGACTACCGCGTCCTAGGGGACGGAAAAGGCTCACACTTCGGGCCCCCCGTGAGCAGCACGGAGTTACTGCTCCGCGACAGCGGCTCTTACAAGATTACGGACGACAGCTACACCGGCGAGATAGTAGTCCGCGGCCCGGCCATCGTAGGCGGCGAGACAGCACTGGGCGTGATCGCGACCATCCGGGACGACAACACGCTTTCGATTGTCTAGACGCCCATTGTAATACTGCGGGAATAGATGTAACAGGGAATCTGCGGTCAGGCTGGCAAAAAAGGCGATTTTTTTTTTTTAAAAAAAAAAGAATTTCTGGACGCGAATTTCTGGACGCGGATGAGGGATACGACTGAATGAGTCCTGTTACGGATATTATACTCATGTTTGCTACCTTTCAACAGATAGATCGCTCAAAAAAAGATTTTTTTCGTTTCTAGTCCGTTTTGGTTTTGGTTTGCCGTGCACCGTTTAGACTTCTAAGGAGGATCTCCCCGGGTTGTTGACAGCGCATCGAGCTGATTCTGCATCGTTTCATGTCCTATGATTACCGCGTACGCCGAGCCGACCAGTCGTATGCGAAATACTTGTACTCATGATGCTAGATAACTCGCCCATTAGGTATAAACAAAATCAACACAAAACGCCAGAGACTCCCACTCAATCCGCGTGACTTCGTGTTTTCCCAGCAAAATCCCGTTTCGCTCATCGCTCGTTTTTCATGGTCCACGTTCAATCCACCCGGGTCTAAGCGCCGTTCCGGTAGACCTGCGACCCCTGGTTCCTGAACATGATCGTGTCCCTTCTCTGCAGGATCATTAGTGCCCTGTTGAGACTCTGCTCGCTGAAGCCCTTGCCCTCGACCATTTCGCGCCGCAGCGATGCCAGGCTCGTGCTCCAGCCGATGGGAAGCCTCCGCTTCAGCTCGGCCTCGACGCGTGAGACCTCCTCGTTCAGCTCGCGACTCCCTTGGTTCGAGCCCTGGTTCACCGCGTCCATGGTGCTGCATAGGAAGAGACGGATGGCCTCGTCGACGTGCTGCTCCGTGGCGATGGGGGAGAGTGTCAGTTTAGCCAGCGCCTCAGTGATGCGCACGATGGCTTCCAGTTGGCGGACCGTGATGGGAATGCTAGAGCGCGTGTTCGCCTCGATTTCGGACGCGTGCACTTGTTTGCGGATAGACACGAAGTGCGAAGAGAGCTTTTCGGCAGCTTCGGGGGAGAGGCGAGGAGCACAGCGTCTAGGTTTTTTTGTCAGCTTTTTCTATCTTCAATAGGGAGGGCATTTGTGTAAACATACGATTTGCAGTAGGATAGATACCGCCGCATTTTCTCAACTGGGACCTCGCCTTCTACTTGCTCCTCAAGGCCACGCCCGCCCATATGAATGCCCATGACGTGTTTCGCAATCCGCTCGTCCTTGTCTCGTGTATGCTCGTCTTTGACAATGAAAATCATATCAAAACGTGATAAGATAGTTGTTTGGAAATCAATGTTCTCGCCAGGGGTCTTCATGTCATCGTAGCGACCAAAAATGGGGTTGGCTGCTGCTAAAACTGATGTCCGCGCATTGAGAATTGTTGTAATGCCGGCTTTGGCGATTGATATCGTCTGCTGCTCCATGGCTTCGTGAATAGCTACTCGATCTTCGTCGCGCATCTTGTCGAACTCGTCTATACATACTACACCGCCATCTGCGAGCACCATGGCACCGCCTTCTAGATAGAATTCTCTCGTAGACTGATCGCGCTGAACAGAAGCCGTTAAACCGGCGGCTGATGAACCCTTTCCTGAAGTGTAGATCGAAATCGGCGCAGCCTTCTCGACGAATTTCAACAGCTGCGACTTTGCCGTACCAGGATCACCGAGAAGTAAAACATTGATGTCACCACGGAGCTTCATGCCGTCGGGGAGGATTTTCTTGGAGCCGCCAAGGAGTAAACACAAAATTGCTTTTTTGATATCCCGATTACCGTAGATCGAGGGGGCGATACAGTCGGCCATCACGTTGTAGAGATCAGGTCGTCTGCTAAGCTCCAGAAACTCTTGCTCCTCTTCTTCTGAAAAAATGGCACTACCTTTTGCGGTTGAGTCGACATCTGTTTGAATTCCAACGGCCCGGAGGTAAGGAGTTCGGATGGCCACAGCGCCGCCGGTTGAAGAGTTCCTCGATCCTTTGCTCTGGTAAATGGAGAATATGCCCATGATAGTGCATCTTGAACCAGGGACGACTCTATTAGTTAAATAACGGTCGGCCGAAATTAGAACGTGTCTTGGCAGTTCGCCGACAGGTACTTGATCGGGAGCTTCTTGGAGCTTGATAATCTGTTGGTCGACAAACCGAGACTTTTCGTGGATAACAAAGTAAGGATCGAGAGGACATTTTTCGGTAGGGTCATTCGGGGCGCGCTGTCGAGCACACTGGCGTGGTAAAGTGACCCCGGTAAATCCGCCGAGAATGGGGATCGCCTGAGTGTGTAAACAGTTTCGGCACTGGATGTTGAGTTCGGTGGCTTTAGAAGACATGACGGATGCGCCAATCACGATACCTGAGACCCTAACCAGGCGTGCGATGGTCTCCGAGTCCAAATTTCGTATTGACACATCTTCAGCAGTGGAGCGTAACAGAAGTTGATGTTCCGGAACCTCGGCGGTGGGGTTATGAGGAAAGACAATTCGGTGAGTACACTTCTTGAGGGCATTTTCAAACTACCTCAGGTCAGCGAGCAAGACTTGACGACAGACATTGATGAAGGGTCGATTCAAAACGCACAAGAGGAGTTATTTCTGCTGGTTCTGTTACCAGACGATGCGCCAGCTCCTCATTATACTTGATGAGGTCGGTGATGTTGACCTCGCAATAGTACTTTTTCAACAAGGCATTCTCGCGCAGCTGATCTCTATTACAAAGTCAATGTCGGTGCCCATCTCCAGATAAACCCAAGACGGACACGGACGGACGTACCGGTATACGAAGATGTTGTCGTGCCTGAACTGCAGAATGAAGTTGATGAGCTGCTCTTGTAACTGGAGCCGGGTGTCCTCATTAGGACCCGAGCTATTTTGAAAGACGGAGACCGAGTACACAGATTGGCGATCCATCTTATAGAAAGAGAGGGCGAGGAGAACTATAGATGAACTAACAAACGAAGCGGTTTGCCGGAATCTCGAATTTGAGAACTCGGGTCGAGGTTGTTTTGAAGAAGAACAAGAAACAAATGGAGGACAGATTCAAACGCGTACTAAGTGATCTGAAAAAACACGCGACGGGATAAATTAAGACGCGCGGGTTCTCGCATCAACGCGTTGAGTGGTCGCATTTGCGCTAGACCCTAATAAGTAGCTAACCAGCTTTAGTGCATAAGTAACGTTTTAACCGGCTGCTCAGGCCGGCCCGTCGCGTAAGCAGCAGTTATGCATCGTCTGGTAGTGCACAATTACATAATTCACAGCCCGCTTCGCAGTTATGCAAGCTGGCGCCTTCAACAAGATCAACGCCAAGCACCGAGTACCATCTACCTATCTACCTCATTACTTCGTATTATATCCCGAAGGTCGTTTGCGACAGACAACAGACCACGAGACATCTTTTGAAGCATTGCCGATGCTTCCCAAGAGCATTCTCGAAGTGAAAAGCGGCCAATTCCTTCCTTCATGCTTCTTGTAATCAATTGTGACCACATTCGGCCTCCCGTGATCGATCGAATAGTTCCCTCCGTCGACCATTTGCCGATATACTAGCTAGATAGCGATCAGACAGACTACTCGGTGTTCATCGATTAACTACCACTTATACCGCTTTGCGCGTTGAGGCGCTCCATAAGCAGCCGGAGACCTTTCCGCCCAACTATGCTTCCCCGGTAACCGCCCGCGAGCCCTCTCAATAAGCCGATAGGCCGGCTTCTCTCACCCTCGTTCTGTTGTCTGCTGTGGCCGCAGGGCCCTCTGTCCCAGAGCCATGTTCTCCAATGCCGCAGCTCGAAAATCTGTCGATAGTCTACCGCCTTGGTCCCCGACATCCCCGACTGAATTCGCTTTCCACCGGCCGTCGACGACACCCAAGATCCGCCGAGGCTCAGTCGCGAGCTCAGTACATTCTATTGGGGGCCAGCTCGACACGACACCGTCTAACACCTGGTCCCACGCAGTTCTGGAGACGGGTCAGAATGCTATATCAACTTTACTACAGGCGCCTATCGTCCGCACGGGCTTACAACCCCACACCGCAGCTCCGGCCTCCAGTACTCACAGACCGCCTACTGCCAAAGACATACCGCCCGTGACGTTGACCAACGTGCCACATGTCGATGTCTCCGAGTTCAAGCCTTACCTCTCGCAGGTCGGCACGCTCTACGACCAATTAAGGCGCATGCAGGAGACCGAAGACGACGTGAACGAGCAGGTCCTTCGCCGCGGTAGGGCCGATGATCCCACAGTCTTAACGGAAGATAGCTATCTCCAGCCTGTAAATAGGCAGCCGTCAAGAAAGATGTCGACCACTTCTATAAGATCGCTATCACCAAGTGACACCCATTCGCCCATGACACCCACGCGACGATCAAGCGGGGGATACGGTCGAAAGCAAGCCCAGGGACCACCTCCTCTGTCTACCATCCCAAACGTCTACTTCGATGAAAACTTTCATCTTGAGAACCCCCGAACTTTTGATATCGTGAGCGAAAAATCCGAGGTCGTACCATCAGCTTCTGAGTCGACTGGGGATAAAAAGGCTGCAAACGGCAATACCCCGGCACCTCGCAAGGCCCTTGCTACGAATGCGATATTGCAGGAAAAGCTCTCCTGGTACATGGACACCGTGGAGATGCATCTCATATCCTCGATATCAACTGCGTCTACGACCTTTTTTACCGCTCTGGGATCATTAAAGGAGCTGCACTCTGAGTCGGCAGGTTCTGTTGAACGGATTAAGACGCTACGGAAAGAACTAGAAGCCCTTGATCATGAGATTGCAACCACAGGGCTGGACATTGCACACAAAAAACGACGCCATGAAAACCTCCAGAAACTGAATGGTGCTGTTAAGCAGCTGAAGTATATTGTTGAGTCCGTGGCAACATGCGAAAATCTTGTAGAGGCTGGAGATCTACAAAAGGCTTTAGACAACATCGATAACTTGGAGAATCTCATCGCTGGACGAGGCACAATTACTTCAACTGATGAAAGTACGTCGCCCACGCCATCATACGACCTTAGAGACGCTGTAGCCCTTCGAGGAATCAATGACGACGTCTCTACCTTACGATTCAGTATTGGCAAGGCCTTCGAAACACAGTTCTTGGAAACTCTCCTCAATGACTTAAGACGACATGTAAGCGACCTCTCGACTCAAGAGGTTCTCTTACGCTGGAGCAGTGCCGCTATGCGCTCTCGAGGTGGTCACGGCAGAGATGCCTCCGTTCTCCCGGCTTATTTGGCCAAGACCGAGAACCTTCGCTCTCAGCTGATGCCCATATTGGTCGGTCTGCACCGATCCAAACATATTGCCATCGCTATTGCATCTTATCGAGAAGTAGTCATGCGGGAATTTCGAAATCTTGTCAAGCGACCGCTACCGACGTCGCATGACGACGATAACGAGTCTATCATGTCAGTCTCTACCGTAAATTCCAAGCGCTTGACTCAGCAAGAAAAGTCGAGCATCCTTGCACGCAACCTACGGGCATTAGACGAACGAGACGCGGAAGATTTGTTCACGAAAATGTATGTCAGTGTCACAGAAACACTACGAAGGCTCACCACCCAGGTCAAGGTGCTATTTGACGTTGCGAGCTGCATTGGAGAAATATCAACCCTTGGCAGCGATAGGTCACCCTCTCAGTTGAAATCACCACCCTTGAATAGTGCAAATCGTGACATTCAGGAAGATATTCACATGGCTATGGACATGACTAACCTCTTGGGCCAAGCTGTCGACACCTCCCAAGAGAAGATTGTGAAGGTACTTCGTGTGCGATCAGAGCAGAGCGCCAAATTACCGCTTGTCTGGTTTCTAAGATACTTCACGCTCAATCTCTATTTCGCAAACGAATGCGAGTCCATATCTGGTAGGAGTGGTACGTCTTTGAAGACGATAGTAAACGCCCATATCAAAGACTTTATTCAGTCCCATGGCGATACAGAAAAGCAAAAGCTCGCTCAAGCCATGGAGTCCGATCAATGGAACGCGAAGGACTTTACAGAAAATCACAACGTTTTGCTTAGTCAAATTTTGGATTGTAGCACAAAAGATCCTAAATCCTGGACGATCGGAAGTCAGATATGGATTCCGTTCTCTGAATCTGAAATTAACGAAAACGTTGAATCCAGCAGACGACCTAGGGCTGAGTCTAACGGTGCGACAAAGGAGAAGACCAGGAGTGCAATCATAGATTCGGAGCCTTTCATATTACCAAGCTCGGCCATTTTATGTCTTGAAGGCATGACCCAATTTTTACATCTCATCACAGGCATACCGTCGATGGCGTCGGATGTCTCAACCTCACTTGTTGGTTATCTGCAGCTTTTTAACTCACGGTGCACTCAGCTCATCCTCGGAGCTGGGGCCACGCGGTCCGCCGGCCTAAAAAATATTACAACAAGGCATCTCGCCCTTGCTGCCCAGGCATTAGCATTCATATCTACGCTTATTCCACATGTCCGCGAATTCGTACGGAGACATGCCGGGTCGGGCCCCAACGTCAATAACGCCGGTGTCGCCACTCTCATGGGTGAATTTGACAAGGTTAGGCGCCTGTTCCAGGAACACCAAAACAACATATATGACAAACTAGTTGAGATTATGAGTGGCCGGGCCGCTATACATGCTAAGACCATGATGGGAATAGCTTGGGACCGGGAAGCCGAGTTAAAAGTGAACGCGTATATGGAAACACTGGTGAAAGAGACGGTAACGCTGCATCGAGTTCTTACCAAGCACCTCCAAGAGGGCACAGTAGAATCAATCATGGCCCCCGTATTTACCTGCTACAAGAACCAAATCGGAACTACCCTACAAGCACTTGAGATAAAGAACGAGAATGCCAGTGCCCGGTCAGTCGCGCAAAAGCCCCTCTGCTATAGGGATAATGCTAACTTAATAAAATAGGATGGAGTCAGACATCAACTATCTTATTTCCCGGCTTGGCAAAATCGATGGGTTCAGAGACACCGGGGATCATCTACTCAACATTATAAAGTCCAAGAAGCCGACACCGTCCACTACCGAGGACAACTCTGAAGGAAAACCCCAGGAGACGGATAGTACCAGTCTAGATCCAAAAGCGAAGACTACGGTCGACAGCGATGCTAAGACATCGATTGGCAACAACTCCTCGGGCTAAAGCTTCAAGCCTTTCTTTTCCTGTGCATAATTCGGCAGCGGAGCAGGCGCATTAGACAAGCAGCTATGTTGTTTGGCTTCCTATCAGAGGATTCTATGTTGTATATAAATATGTATTGCCTATACCATGGCCCCGGGTTTCGTATGATAACGATCCAATTTGCCACACGGTTTGAAAAAAAAAAAGAAGCATGTACCCAAATCATCCGCGGAGGCGACGGTGCCGTAAAAGTACATAATGATAGCACATCTATCGATGGTGAACTCGCAGGCGCTGACTAACCGTGATGCGACACCGTCCATATACCTGGATTTGCCATGGTTCTGCGTTTATTACAACCCATCAAGTCCAATATACGCTTGATAATCAGTGACGGGTAATAATACAGTCGATTTTGTCGACAGTACGCGGATGGCACATTTACCTTCCCATATACAAATCCTTACATGTAAGCCTTCAGCATATTATCTAGTGAAATCCGGCCGTCCAAGCAGGATTCTGGAAGCACCATTTAGTTTAATCTCTTTCATATAGCCGCCCAGGTCTGATGGCTTATTGAGGACATAGTCCTTCGTCTATGATGCCCGAGGCCTCGAAAAGGCGCCCTGCCTGTTGCCGGCAATCCCCGAGGTCACGAAGTCTGGATTTCATAGATAGAACAGCGCTGACATGAAGTTCTGTAGAGTTTGCTGTGAAGCGAAAAACCCGACCATTTGGACGTAGATGTAACACGAAAGCAATCGACTCTTCTCCCCTAACAGCCCGTCGTGCTTGAACAAAGACAGAAACGCGGTCTCGAACCACCTAACATATCCAATACCAGAACATTCGACGCTAGGATACCAACATGCAGGACGAACCTTTGTTTATTCAAGGGTTTTTACGAGTAGACTCGGGTAGCCATTTTCTTAATAGATGCGTTCTCTAATGCTACACGATACTATCACGCTTGCAAAACCTATCAAGCCGACTGGGCACGACCGTACAACAAACTACCCGACTTACACACCGGCGTATGTTTGCGAAAGATGTGTTACCTGATTTACGAGCAGCCCTGGTGCGCCGGGACCGTATCTGCGCAAAACCCCGGCGGCCGCGCGGGACATTACTTCGGAGAGCCCACACCGAAAGGCGACGTGGTCGAATGCGACGGTATCAGGACGCGACACGACGGGATGTGGAGCTGTGTTAGAGGTCTGAAGGATAATAAGAGCGCACCACATAAGAAAGAGCCTGGTATTGACGTGGATCAGTGCCCGGACTGCATTGCTGCGACTGAGAAAGCTCCCGTGAACAAGGGGGCTGGTGTAACTGAAAGAGCGGGTGCGAGTAAGAGAACTACTGTTGTCAGGAGGACTGTTACTACTGGGAGAATCGCTTTGATTGGGAATGTCGTTTTGGTCAAGGGGGATATCGCGGTTAGGGAACATTCATCAGTGCTCTTGACCAATAAATCAACCGGGTAGGCGACGTTGAACATAGGTACTATGGCCAACTCAGCGAGAGGTCATCTGAGGCTCACAACACCACCAGAGCGTATACAGTAGTGCTCGGTGACTCGTGCTGCGGTGGATATATCGCTGATAGGATACCGTGAGCCTCTATGATCGTCACAAGGGGCATACCCCGAGTCGGACCAAGTCTCAACATTGCCCGTTTCGACAAGCAGACTCCCCGAAGACTGTTAAACCGTGAGCTTACGGTGGACTACAAAGCCGTTTGCCGGTCTCGGCGGGCGGAGGATAAGCACAGTGAGACAGCCAAAAAGTAGGTATAGATGTCTAAGAATACGATTTGCTAAAGAGATGTCCTGGAGCCATGTATGTCAGTGTAAGTCCTGGCTCTGCATGCCGCCGAGCGTTTCGAGATGGATATTGCATCTATTTTCTGCGGCCTTATCGACTTCTGAGAACGGGATGTACGAATGAGAGATAGAAAAGACCCAGACAAGAGACGCCCACATCTGCAGCCGAAGGGTTATCGTAGGACTGAACTACCTCGGTCCCCACTCGATCGACGATGAGCTTCGAACCGGTCGGCGCGGACGTGGATCTGTCGAGTTCAGGAAATTCCTTGGCATGCACCCTGACGAGACTAGTGGCTGGCCTTGGCAGAATAAGCAAGATAGAATGGGAATAAAGTTGGATAGTGTATCCGAGTGGCAATATCTCTCGCATGGTGGAGGCTGTAGAGTGAGAAGTGTTGAGATGAGGCCGAATTATAACTTCCCTTTTCGAATGAATAGGATGCAAACGAGCTATGGCATGTCGCCAAGAGCAACTCACGACGCCCATAACTATGTCAAGTTTAGGAATCTTGTTGAGCTTCACGCCGTGTGCTTGCATATTTAGTATAACTACCCCCAAGACCAAATTACGAAGGGACACCCGATGATCCCGTGGATGAAAATAGAGGAATACAGGATCAGGCAGCGGTGATTTGTGATTTGGATACTATAATCACAACACCTTTTGACCGTGTCGCTCGAGTCTTTCTCTATTCCCCCCCTCCTCTTCAGCCCTGTCCGTCAGGGTCTACTATTAGGGCGTACGAACCACCACGGCCTACAACATGAGCGAAGGGGCTGGCTGCGGGCCGTGACCACGTCCCGATCACAGATAAGCCGCTCGATCCCAGCGAGACCGGGTCGATGAGACCCCGGATAAGCCCAGCGAAGCGACGGGTACACGGCTGGCAGCAGCGCAGGGAGTGGACGAGGGACTACCACGCATGCATGCGAATTTAGATATTCATGCGTTTTTCCCCGGATTTATTGCATCGGATAGCAACAGCAAAGCAGTGGAAGCGACCGCCACACGGCTGGGGAGAGGGAGACGAGCGAATGCCATGCCACCTCCGGCCCCCCTGGCTGTGTCGCATGGGTCAAGGGGCCTCATTCCGTCATACCCAGTTCTCGCCCAACCCACAAAGCAGGCATCCATCACATCACATACCTACCCTTGAGCATCCCGCCGGCGGCATTTTGTTTGCTCTGTATCTTCTGGCCGGTCTGGCTCGAGTCCGGGCTCAGTCTCCGCCCTTCATCGATACCGTAATACGTCTCATCCGACACTCCGCTCTGCCATGGACCCGCCCGGCACACCTAAATATACCTGCGACACACGTGCTCGTGCCTGTTTCTGTTTCTGTTCCTGTTCCTGTTTCTCCTCCCCGTGTTTGTGCCTGTGTATGTGTACGTGTAGCCAAGACGTCGCAAATCGCATAAGTTTGTGCGCGCCGTGTAAGGCTGGTATCGTGGCCCTGCCGGGCGCTGATTGATCGACCAAGCCCCTGCATTTGATCGTTGCCTACCTCGGCGCGTTTCTTTTTCCCGGCGCTGTCGGTGGTACGCCTGGCGCGTGGCGTTCCGAGGTTGGGTTTTGAGATTGCGGCTGGGTCTGCCGTGCTCAGCGACGCCATATTCCCACGTAATGGCCTCCCAATGCGTGAAACAAACCCTCGACCGAGGCCCCCGCTCACCTTGATTATATAACGCGGCGGCCGTCAAGCCACGGCGGAAATCAGTATTTACATAGGTAATAGTTACCTTCGACGCGTGCTCGGCGATGCTCCTCGAAGGCGGCGCAGCGCAGGTCGGAATCGACACTGCCGAGTGAGGACGGTGATTGGGGCATTCCCGACGACACCTGTCGGGGCCAAGAAAAGGGCGGGGACGCTGCTACGCTATCCTCGCCGGCATGTGGCGCGAGAATGCGTCTGCAGTGCGACTTTGCGAGTATTGCTGTGCCTTGCATCGGATCGAATCGTGAGAGCTTAGCGGCGGGTAGCAGCAGCAGGTAAAGAAGAGGGGCATCATCGAGATTCAGCTCCAGGAATGGGCCATGGCGTCTGCAAAAGGGGACTGGGCCTAATGAGTGCCGACATGCGTGGTATACGATGAAGTACCCAGATAGGTAAACGCGCGAGAGAAGGATGGCAGAGGGATTGAAGAAATCACTGCCACCTACTGTATTCGTAGGGCCTAATTATACGGCATAATTTGGACTCCCTATTTTTGGCCGAGCTGTGACAAGGATAAGACCTTGTCAAATTAACGACTGCGCCTATATATGCTCCGGGATGTTTTAGTTCCATCTGCCATTTTTAAACACTTGCTGTCGCTTTAAGGTGCTGCTATAAGAGCTTGTCAGAACTGTTCTAAAACGGGGTCACCTGGATTAAGCAGGTAGCTGGGGAGGTTATTTTGATTATGTAGGCAGCGTGTAGGCATCGTGTAGGTATTCCTCATCAGAACTAAGACGGACTGCGATTGCGATTTGACCAAAGAATTGATTTTGTATTGCTGAATCCTGCTGCGCCAACCCCGTCCAGCCCAACCTCCCCGGATGCCCCAAAATCAAAGTAAGCGCTCAAAATAGTTGCCCTGACAGTTTTGTTTCCACCTGAGTATATGTACATAGTAAAAGAGAAAAAAAAAGTCAAAAAAAAGCATGCTGAAATGATTTGAGGTAGCGACTGTAAGAAGATTCAAAGTAGCAAGGTCGAAACGATCGAACACGTGCAGGGTGGGAAGTACCAGCCACCGAAGTTTGTCTGCTCCCAGCACGATCGTCAAGATTGCGTGTGTTTCCGGAAGAAGATGGCATCCGCTTTTTCAAAAAAGTGAAGAAGAAAAGAAGAAAACGCTGTCGTCATATCCCCCAAGTCTACATCCACGCTGCGGATGACTCTATATCGTAAATGAACGAGTGTAAAGCTCTGCTATCGAGAGCCGTAAACGAAGGGTGGCGCAAAGGGCCGAAGAAAGGAATGAGGGTATCTCATCATGGCTGTCGTTGATCGTTACCAGCGCGTAGTGCGGTAAATTCTTTTGAGGGTAAAAATGGCCGCAGGCCGAGTCGACGGGAAAGGATGTTCCGTATTTTAAAACTGGCCGAGGACGTATTTGCGCTCGACTCGCTCTATCTCCACATCACGACTTGCTTTTGCTTTGGAAGGTGTGCCGAGGGTGCAGATGAAGTCCGTTTCCGAGCTGGTGACTGTTTGGACATCCTGAGGGTGGTAGTATGCCGTGGAGCACGGGAACACTTCGCAGCCAGACACCAACTTCTTGTGGCTGGCTGACTTTTCGCTGGCTGGGTACAGTTGCTTGACACCGTCCTTGTCGTTGGGGTTGACGATGGCAGATACATCGTAATACGTCAAGCCATTCCAGCCCTGAAAGGTAAGCCTGGCAAGGAGTCAATCTAAGCTGTTGTTTGTTGGGGCCGCAATGAATGATGATACTTACTCGGCTAGCATACCAGGGACATCTGCTGCACCCTTCGAGACGGAATACGCGTTTCCAATCCAACCGTGGGGGAAGCTGACCTTGGACTGCTTATTGCCAGCAATAACGACAGATTTGATACTCGATTGCCCAGCGCTGGGAGTGAACACAATGGTGCGTTGAGTGGAATCTTGGTTAACGAACGTAACGGAATTGGCTCCAGCCAGGGTCACCGCCGCAGCAGCAAAAGCAGCCAAGTGTCGTAGGAAATGCATGGTGATGGTATGATGGTAGATCGGCGAGATGTGTGTTTTCAGGAAGGTGAATGAATGGTTATATAATACTAGCTAGATCAATAGCCAGGCTTGATAGTAAAGGACTGTGTTAACCGTGGGGGGAAAGAAAGGAATGATAGCCACGGATAGCTGGTAGGGAAGATGAAGTGAAATAGATCGAGTGTGTGTTGAATCGAAGGAAAGATGTCGTGGAACTTTCAAATTCCCAAGACTAGATAATATAGGTAGACTACTGCGAGCACAAAGAAAGGCGGCCTGCGGGCAGGATCTGACTGTGCCACATTGCCTTCTTGGTGCCAACACTTTTCGAGCAACCGAGTTTCGCCAGGGGGTCTATTGAATTCATCTAACCGCAGATAGGCAATTCGGATGACATGGCTAAGCCATCAAGGGTGAAGGAACTTGCCAATATTATCGCATCTGAGATGCAAGTCTTGCGTCATGTTCGAGACTCGCTTGCGTCGGAGTTCATCTTGGTATGCAGATATGGTCACAACAGTGAATCCTCGATCGTGATTTCAGTGTAAGAATAGTGCATTCAACCGGTATCCGGATCGGTTCTCTCCTCGTGACTCCTCGTCAAGGGCACGGAGTCTGAAGTAGGTAGGTAGGTAGACCCTGGATGTGCCTATTTCGCTATTTCAGCTTCAACCTAGATCCGCCAGCCGGACGCCGCACAGGCGCTTCGTAGAAAAGAAGACATGACGCTCCACGTTGGCGGAATGGACCCTGGAGGCAACATTGTTTCATGAATAGTGTACGCAGGTACCTGGTCGGGTCGTTTCCCTTGGCATGCCGCCGCATACCTACATAGTAACCAACAATGGGTTGTGTAAGGCTGACGCAACTACGCTAGACAAGGGGCCGGAGAGTCGGAGACACGGCAGCGTAGGAGGACCGGACTCTATATTCTCCTCAAACTACTGGCTGCCTACATGCGGTAGGCATGTAGTCTAGCAGGAACTTACATGGCGCCGGCTGGATAGCTGGGTGCTTCTTGCCATGCACTCACTGACCGGGCGGGAACATTCAGGGCGGCGTCGGGCATCGGATGCGGGACGGCGGAAACCAGTGAGCCTCGAACGTGGGAGCAAACGACACTATTCAACTTGGCTTCAAATTCGCCGAATGTTTTCCGCATGATATATGAGCTCTGATTGGTCTCGTTGTCGACCGTGAGTTGTGCCTAGTTTGTTGGGTTCTGGACCGGAACTCCATGTGGCATCATCCCAGAGGCCGAAACGCGGATTTAATATTCACTATGCAGCGTAGATATCCTGCAAGAATCGATAATGCAACCAAGATCAATCATCTAAACATGCGTGCCTGGCAGGCGAACGCAAACTCGGGACAAACAACAAGAGTGTCTGGTTACTGCATAGGCAATTGTCTAGACAATTCGTCTGTGATTCTAAAATTCCTGGTGATTCGCTGTGTGCTGTCAGAGTTAGGCAAACCAATCTCGGTACTGCAGCCAAGATGGCAGTTAACTTGCATGCGTACGTTATCTACGCAGATGCTGTGATCGATCTTGTCATGGACTCTGCGAGTCATGACCACGCTATTTGGAGAACTAACGTCTTCATGAGAGGTACCTTATTGTTCGGCCGTGAAGCGACGCCACCGAGTGCCATTCGCCTACGATCCCTGTCGATGTGTTTGAATAGGTTAGATGGCCGAGCAATGCGGTGAGCGGAACGATAGGCTTCAAAACGTTGCCGAGTCACGGCTCACGGCGCGTGTTGAAGCATCTCATACCGTGTCTACCTACCTATGATAGAGGCAAGTCCTATGCTTATGCCCGGAAATAATTGGAATATGTAGCCGCTAGTTATGGGATAGGTACTCTCCGTAGGCGCCGGTTGTAGTTGCAGACGCTGATCATTTTACGGCGCGTACGATGCGGTTCTCTTATAGAACAAAACGCGACTGTGTTATAGCGACCTTTGTTGCGCCCACAATCAGCATTCTTGCGAGAAGGAAAAAATCGCCTGCAATGTATGGCAGCTGATGACAAGTT
Organism: Xylaria intraflava; assembly: GCA_022385655.1. Lineage (NCBI taxonomy): Eukaryota > Fungi > Ascomycota > Sordariomycetes > Xylariales > Xylariaceae > Xylaria > Xylaria intraflava. Next base: position 63,240 of record MU279824.1, on the reverse strand, counting down.
TATTCGTGATTGATTGCGATGACTATGGATGAGATGAGAGAGATTAGGCTTGTGAATACGGAATGATGTGCTGGCACTTTACCGCCTTGTTCGGCCTATCGCATACTCCGGCCATCACCCTACCTACTCCACATCGACAGGGGCTACGTATACTCAGTAGCAGAGGCGGTGCGGCCGGGCGGCCGAGTAGTGCTGCAGGACGAACAACAGGGTGTAAGTCCATTCAGTCAACGTAGATGCTATCGGTATACACCGTGATTCATACCTCGCCTCATGCTCGTTCAGTATGTAACGCTCGGCTGACTGCAAGGATTCGGAAATAACCAATCGGATAGGTCGGGCAAGTAAGTGCCCAGGCCTACATAGTTAAGGCGGTAGCATCTAAAGGAGAGAGAAAGAGGGAAAAAAGTGCGGTGAGTATGAAGAATGCATGGCCTTCGGATTTCATCCTCAGACTATTGATGAAGCTGTACCTCAGGTTGACGTTATCCCAACTGAACTGTACCGCGCCTGTTGAAAACTGAATTGCGCCGAACGGGTTCTAGCTAAGTATGCCGCCAATCCACCCCGACGTTGCCTACTTTTCTGGCTTCAAGTTGCCCGATTCAATGAAGGATGCCGATGATGATAGGCGAATGTCTATTCGCTGCACTGGAGCAACACCATCAGGGACGACCGGGATCCGCAGACCAAACTGTGCGGCTTACCACAGTCCAGCCTGTGCAAAGCCCGAAGTTTGTTGGGGCATCAAGTTGCAGCTGCACTCCCCCATGGGGTCATTTCATTCCGCTTGGAACCGCAACTAGAGCTGCTGCTGACGCTATTTCCCCCGAGTCCGCCGCCACCCAGACACACATGCGGAGCAAGAGCGGAAGCTCGGCGGAGTCCGCCAGAGAGATTAGACAAGTTTCCCACAGAGGAGACTCGTATATCAGGTGAAGCTGCGAGCCGCCTGACAGGGTCAAAAGGACTCATTGATGCCGAAGTATTCACAATACTTTATCACCAGACAAATGAGGGTAGCACGGGTGCTTGTTAGGATGGGCGCAGCGGGACCACCCGACTTCTCGAAGAGGGGTCTTCGGCGACAACTTCATCTTTTGCTATTATTGGCATTGGTGCGGCGAAGACAAACACCGTGGCCGGGACTCCGAGGGAGTAATACTGCCCAACTTGCCAAATGGAACCTGGGAGTTGGATGACTTCATGGCGGCCTCTCCCCCATGTCTTCGGCATCCGAAATCATCGACCTCTCGTTACCGACTCTTGTGCCAAGACTATACCGTTCTGCACCAGAAACACTTGCACTCTCGACAGGTTGTGTCTTAACCACGACATAGGATACCTACCTAGGTATAACTAGGCAGAGAAGTCGCCGCTAAAATCACCACCACACTAACTCATCAGCGGGGATAGTTCAGTTGGGAGAACGTCAGACTGAAGTGAAACTTCATCAATAATCTGAAGGCCGTGCGTTCGATCCGCACTCACCGCAAATTCGTCTTCTTTTTTCTCCCCCTTTGCCAGCCTCAGGGGAAATACGGCAACGGTACGCTCAATCAAGTGTGCTACCGGTATCAAAGGATGCGTTAACGCATGGCTCTGTTCATAACTTGAGATCGAGGTCAAATGCGGTTTCGGCAAGTGGCTGGTCAGATCATGCGACGGAAACTCATGACAGGAATTGGTCCGTCACGCAGTCGGTGATAGGTGGCTGCTCTCCGGCCGTCCAACTATGTACAGAGATGACTCTCACAGGCGTGTCCACCTATGGGTGAGCGGACGGGATCCGGGCTATTCCAGCGGGTGTGGTCGTACATGGTGGAATCGAGCTCAATCACAGCCTAATGAAGAAGACGAGCCATCGATATTTGTGCAGCGCTGCGAAGGCCTGGTCCGGCCTGCCAGATTTCGTCCGCTGGCAAAATCGGCAAATGCATTCATCAGCTCTCTACATGATCTCCAGTGTGTACGGACACATACACATACGCATACACAATGACAGCCCACGTACAACAACACGTCGCGGCCGGAATGCTCTAGAGGAGGCCTCACAGGAAGCTCCAGTCACTGCCAGTGTTCATCGACTTTGCCGGCGGATGGAAATCTGGCGGGTGGACGGGTGGAACCCGACCGAACACTGCGCACAAACAAGATTGTTGAGACTGCGTGTTTACCAACGCTCGTCGACTTCTCAACCGGTGGCTGGGAACCGGGCGTGCTTTTCTTTCACAGCGCCATTGAAGATAAAGTCGGTCAAATCGGAACAGAAAAACGAGCAAGGTTGGGCACGAAAGGTGGCGTAATACCCCAAGTACGCCCATCGGCTGGTGCTGACAACCAGCGGAAGTGCCCGGCCAGGTATTCCGTATAAACGCATGCTACGTACGGATCGTATAAATGGGGTTATTTATGCCCTATCAAGGTATAGTATCGCATCAAAAGGAATAGAATTGCATAAGTCCATTAGTTATGCAATGGAACCTTGAGGCAAATTTCTTCGTGCGATAGTTGTGTCTCGTCACCGTCACCGTCACCTACCATTGTGCTCATGATCTCCGCACCACCCCCCGGAGTCGTCTAGTCCCGGTTTGCTTTTGCCAGGCGGCATCCAAATATCCATCCAATGAAATCCCCCGTCACGGCGCCAATTCATAGTCAAACTGAGACATTGCCAGGGCAACACGAGATTCTGCAGCTCAGCACGTTACCAAACGACCGACATTGTATAGGCAGAGTACCCGTCCCATAACTTTCTACGCTGCTATACCAGGCGGCGGCGAGATTTACACCAGGCACCGTCAGTTCCTCCCTGCCGATAGAGCCGAAATCTTAGCCGTGAAACTGGAGCAGCGACATGCAGCAGGGAGGCAATGCGGCGGCGCTGTTGGGTCGATCAGTGCACATCATCGATGGCAGCCCAGCAGCCAACCGAGACCGCCCCGCAACATGGTCACATCAAGCAACCACTCGATGGCATACTAAGTAGGCAGTAAGTCCGTAGGTATCTTTTGTGGTCTTCATATATGACCTCGTATTACACGGTGGCCTGCCCACTGACTTACACACTACGCAGTAGATGGTTACGGTGCCTTGCCTTGCCTACCCATTTCCTCGACGGCAATGAGGCTATCCTGCTTCCATGCCGGCCCGGATGCGACGTTGATTTCTTGAGGGCGGTCGCCCTCGGCTATCTCGCACAGCGGCACAGATTCTCTCGCTTGATATAGCCTATGCTTAACTACTACGTCTATATTATAGACATGTGCTTACGTTGCTCCGGAGTCTGAACTGCGTCAGGTGCCTACGCATAAAAATTTTGATGTCGGAGTACCGGTATACTACTTTTCAGTGTGTGTGCGTGTGTCGTAATGTTTCTAATAAATGGATAGGGTAGCGGTCAAGCATGGCCTGTGTTCGATCCGGTACAGCTGGTATCATTCGTCCCAATTAACCGGATTGGGACGGTATGTCGATCGTCCCCTACGTATTCACATCGGCCCAGCCACCTATCATGCATCATCACCCCAGAAACGAGGTTCAATAGAGCAACTTAGTTGTCAATATGGGCTAGGGCCGCTGGGCTCTTGCCACAACACATCTACCAAGTCGGGCAGTACTGATCCAGTCCCGTGGAGAAAAAAAGATATATAGGCTGCTAGCCAGCGCCGCTTGTTGAACTTGGTTTTCCTCTCCTTCTCTCTTCACCCAGTACCGTATATATAATTCCTCCTCACGTTGGCATTGTATAACTGTTCAATCCAACTCGTCACTCGCTTCGATACCTCGAAAAGCTAAATACCTTTTAATCCTAATTTATTCCCCGCGCATCCGCAACCCGTCATCATCATGAAGTTCATCCAGACCTTGGTGCCCGTCGTTGGCCTGTTTGTGTCTGTCAAGGCTGACTACCCGGTTTCCTCACCGGAGTACCCTGTGACCTACCCTACGGAAACCTCTGGATACCCTACAGAGACCTCATCCTATTCCACAGAGCCTGTCACCTACCCAACCTCGACTGTTACCTACCCAACTGAGACATCTTCTCCCTACCCAACGGAAACTTCTTCGTCAGCATCGTCATACCCTACAAGCACGGCCACCTATCCTACTGAGACTCTAAGCTACCCGACTGGGACGCTCTCCTACCCTACTGAGACCCTCAGCTACCCCACGGGACCTTCCACCTACCCTACGGAGACGCTCACCTACCCAACCGGAACCGTCTCCTATCCCTCGGAGACGACCAGTTACCCAGTGACATACCCCACGTCTACAGTTACCTACCCCGGCCCCAGCTCTAACTCAACTTTCGTCACTTACCCCACGAGCTCTGCGCCAGCCACAAACTCCGCCCCCCCAACAAGCTCCGTCCCTCCCGCCAGCTCCAGCCCCGTCACCGTACCCACGGGAGCGGCCGTCAAGGCCGGCCCAGTCAGCGCCTTGTTCGCCATCGCCCTCGCCGTTCTGGCACTCTAAGTAGACCGCCTAGGCGTCACGGAGGGCTTCGAGAACGGGGCAAGGAAGACACCGCAATGATAGCGGACTCAACGGCACGGGGACCCTTTCGGGGGCCATGAACCCGGGTTTCTGATCCGGCTTGGGTAGGAAGGGTATACCGGTATAACGAAAGGCTTACGACACTCATTTTTTCACGGCGCGGATACCCGATTGGAAAGTTTCGAGATGGGATGGATTGATGTTTTTTTCCCCGGACACAACAACAAAAATAAAATAAACACCCCCTTCCCCCCCTGCGGGCTAGTAATGCTAAGGAATTCGCGATATGTCTTATGAATGAGCTAGCGCACTTCTCGGTGATGATTTACCGGGTTAGTTGCAGTCGCGAGGCTGATTTATTTTTTACATAGAATATACTACTTTTTTTGATTTTGAGGCACCCCTTTGGCTTTGCTGACTTTTGTTCACGTGCTTTGTTGACGATTTTTGCGTGCGTTGTGAATTGTAACTCGGGACATCGTGCCATTCACCCGGCCTGCTGGTCGCCACCGACGGCCAAGACATTTAGCACCTCGTATTTACAATCATACGCCACCCACCTCCAGGCCATGCACCGGTCTCTGACTGGTGCCGTCGGTGGTATTGTATGTAGTTGTGTGAGTGTGCTTATGTGAGTGGTGGACTTCAAAGAGCGGGCTTATGCACGCCATAACGTACATACTATTATGCACTAGTAAAAAGTGAGGATATTCCGCCGGCTCGGTCGCGTGAGATGGGACGGGCAATGGAGGGGGGAGGGGGAGGGGCAGGGGGCTTGGCAAGCCGTGTATACGGGGTAGGTATCTATCGTGGTCAGCATCGCATCCGTGGAATAGTTTGCGAAATTGCGATGGCTAGAAAGCCTGAGTATTTCGATTTTGCCGAACCAAAGAACCTCCAACGGCCAGACCCTGGATATTCACTTGAGTGGCATGGCAACATCAGGGCTGCAGGTACGGCAACGTTCAAACCGACGAAGGTGAGATCGGCCTGGCAGGAGGATACTGCCGTCGCCGCACATGAACGCATCTCTAGGCAATATCAAAACCAGAGAATGCAGAGACCTATTACTTCATACAGCCCTGACTATTCCGTATAGGATGGTTCCTTGCTCTTCTGCTGCTAGTGTCCGGGGTGATATTTCCCCTGTCAGAGTCGGAAAAGGCTTTGTTAGTTAGGGCCATATAACCAGCCTCGGTAACAGTCGACCATTCATTCACTTACAAGTATCAGCGTAGTATTCATTCCAATTACTTACTGCCGCAACAGTCCCCCAAATCCGTGTTATTGCTTGGCCTTCTGCCGGGTCACGACACGTTGCTCGCCCTAGTCGTGCGGCATTGGCTGGCTCCACGGGGTAGTTTACCCTGGTATAGGCAATAGTGTACATACGATGTTGCATCTGTCTCTATTGGACGGCAACGTAGCGTGTGTAAGCGCCCAGTCTTTTAGACTGAGCTTGGCACCAGGAAGGAAAACCATGATTCTCATGAATATTAACAGAGCGACGTTGGGTTGCCATGATCCCCAAGTCGATAGTCGCTGCTCTGCAGGGCTATGACCATAATTCGCTCATAAATCTCCCGTCCGGGCTAAAAATAACGGCGTTGTAGCGTTCTCAGTGTGAGCAACGCTGACCAAGATGCGGGGGATAGAAAGTAACCCGGTGTCTCGTCATGTTGTGGGTGTTGTGTTTTTGCCTGTGAGCGACGTTTTAGCTTTCGACGTCTTCGGGTCATGTTGGCTGAATGATATGGAAGCCCAATGATGTAATTGAAACGAAGTAGGTATGGGCTATCGGTAGGCCGAAGGTCATCGAGCAACTCCTGCAGGGGCGTGTATTGAGTGCTGCTACTCCGTTCAAGGCAATAATCACCGATGTTATCCCAGGAGAATATGAGGGCTCATATATTGTAGGTAGCAGTAAATTCACGGAATTTCTGCATGAGTCCGATTCTCTTGCGCCATAATGAGTCTACAACGGACTGGACCATCTCTAGACAATCGTCACAACGTAGCAGACAGACTTCAGTGAGGTCAAAAAATCGATAGACTTGTCTTGCAACAATACTATTAATTCGCAAACTGGTCACCCTTGATTCGTCGATCTGTTAGAAGACTCGGCGGGCCGGGGCGGATCGGGTGATGGATGGTCTTTCATATAGTCCAATTGCATAAGGTTCATTGATTTCAGGCTTACGTGAATCGGTGAAATTCTGCGCTGTTGGGGATTTCTTAAAGAAATGACGCCTTGATCTGTGAGTCTGAAGACTCAACAATAATTCGTCGTCGACCGAATCCGTCGCGAACGATGCGTTGACTGGTTCATGCAATGCCATTACATTGTATTGCGTCCTGGCTGTTAGTTCATTCCGGGGCTCTGACGATCATCTTGTTTGTGTTGCTCGCAGCTGCAAAGCTGACGGTAATACCCGCCCACCTACCTCGTTTTGCGTCCCTGGAATGCCCTTACATGACGTGGGTATGATTGGAAGTGGGATATTTGCCGCATTGGACCGCTGTCGGTATGTTTTGGCGAGTCACCTGGTTAATCAGGGGGCAACCCAGGCGGCCGCAGGTAGGGCAGACAACGATGACCCCAACTCAAACGGCGAGGGCTCGGCGGCTTTTGAACTTGATTACAGCATCATTCCGTTCGGGATTTGCATTCCCGCTGCTCAGCGGCTTAAGGGAAGCAGGAGAATATACGACTGAACCGGGCACTTCGGCCGCAGGGCATAAGCAACAGGGAAGGTGGCAGCATAGGTGGTACTCCCATGGCTGTGTCGAGGTTCTCCAAGTGCTCCGCCCAGGGAGTACGGAATGATTATTAGAGCTCTGGGATGGGATTTGCAAAAGTTCTAGTTTATAGCGGAGTCGAGTCCGTATATCACCAGCCACCACCAGCCACGCAATATCCTCACCTCTCACCAGCCTCCAGTCCGAAGCCCGATGACATAGGGGGTCTTGACGCTTTTTTGGTGGACAGCTGTTTGGTGATGTTCACGGTTCAGAAACTAATTCCTATTATCTACTATCTACGTGAATTCTCTACGGTATCTACCGTACTGTCATAACAGGTATATATACTACGTCTGTGACATGTAAGTGCCTACAATACTGATGGTAAACACATTAATGTGTGCCAGGTCTCCCTAGTTGACGACGTCGGGCTCGCATATTCCAATTTAGCTATTCGGAGAGTCGCCCGATAGATAGGTGTGGAATTACTCTTAGTAATGTATTGATGGTATCGGATATACATATAATACACGGACACGAATAAGCCATCAACGACACCTTCCTATGTCATAGGTAGTTCAACTAGGTAACCGGTGTGAGATTCACCGAATGGGGTCCGAGATTCTCCCCAGAAGAGGGGAAAGCGGTTAGGATTATATACGAGGAGTCGAAATCACTAGGATGATTCGACACACTGGTAAGTTGCATCCGCGTAAGCAGGGCCAAGCTCTCCTACGCCAGGCTCCCTAGATGTCGTCCATGGTAAGGTCCATCCTATCTGGGGTCGCCCTCTTGGGGTTTCGTAGAACTAATTTGGAAGCCGATTTTTCCGCCCGCCGCAATGGGGCTTCGGACTTGCCGTCCGAGAAGGCAGCGCTGCGCTAGAGGGCCTCGACGTGTATTCAGGGACAGGCTCGAGCGATATGAGAGATGACGAGGAAGGCGTAGGAAACACAGTCACCGTGACCGGCACCAAGCTAGTCACGACGACACGAGTTGTACTCGAAGCCGCGGAATTCTGCGTCTGCACATGACCCACGTTGACAGGCGCCGGGATGGGGCCGGGAGCTGGGTAATCGTCGCTCTTGAGTTCGAACGTTGGCGGGCCCGAGAAGTCCTTCGCAGAGCAGTGTGCGTCGAGATCCTCGCATTTCGTTCCCCATACCTCGCAATTCCGTCCGCCGGATGGCTGTTGCTGTGCCCAACATGCATCCGACTGCCTCCAGCAGTCCTCGGTCGCGTTCCAGCAGCCTGTCGGGTCATCCGTGTACGAGGGAACCTCAATACCACACCAGTTTCCGTTGATCAACAAGCATGAGTCTTGGACTCTGCCCTTAGTTTGATGCACTACTTTGCCACTGGGCACCTTCAGATTGGCCGTTGGCACATAAGGCTTAGGCCCCATCATCGGATAAGGCTTTTTGGGGTCCGCGTATTCTTCATCGGTGTAGATATTGTATGTCATCGAGGGGTCGTCTTGCCGTAGATATCCCGGTATACTAACGCTCAGTTCCGATGGTACCTCAAGGTCGCCAGTCACCGAGCTCTCGACGAAAACTTGTGCGCAACCAACGTAGAATTGCGGCTCGACCTGCGGCGTCACGTTGTGCATAGCTACGACCTCCGGCCTGAACAAGTAGTTCCCCGCCGGCAGAGCCGTAGGTATTTGAATGGAGAGCAAACCGTTAGTGTCCGTCATTCTCTCCGTTGCCCACTTATCCGCTTTCATGTCGTAGCCCTCGCCCCAGAGCTTAAACCATCCAGGTCCTGTGGTCTCGGCATCAGGACTTGAGAGTCGCTTCGCGTACACGGCAACTGGTCCCTTATGACTCTCATCGATGAAGCCCTCTCCGGCTTTGTCGGGATAAAGCCGATACTCGAAGGTCAAATTAGCCCCCGCAGCTGCTGGACAGGTGTAATTCACAGGCACGGTGCCGCTGACGCCACATGCCATATCGTCGCTCAGGATATCGCGAACGGGCGAGGTAGCATGTTGAAGATCGGCGTTCTGTCGAACACAAGTCCCGTCTCCCTGACCTTGCTTTACGCCATTAATATACAGAGTTGTGAAGATAGTGTGAGCACGAGATAGAGTGCACAGAATCGCCGCCAGGCCGAGAGCCGGAGTAAATTTCATGATTAGTGGGACGGGGAGTGGAAGCCGGAGGACCGAGAAGTCGTAAGCCTTTAGGAGTCTAAACCGCTTATATTATGAACTAAAAATGATAAATCGGTCGTTCAACGGCCAGTGAGAAATGAAGATAATTGCTCAAGCCCAAACAAAGAGAGAATATTTGGTATCCCCAGGATACCAAGACGTGGCTGCCGCGCTGGCGGTTTTCAAACGTGGTAGAAAGGAGCGCGTCTATTTCATGCAAGAGAGCATATGCTTTAAAGTAGAGAAGAACATACTGATGAAAGAGGGGATAGTGTGAAAGGAAAAGGTCTCTCACATCGTGAGGGTAACTAGAGCAGACCGACTTGATTGATCTGAGACCTTTATTGCAGCGTCCTATCAAGCAAGAGAAACAGAGAATAGTTTGTAGCCAACCAGCTGCTGTCTTGGCAAAACGACTTCCATGTGACGGCCGATATTCAGGTCCTCTTCTTGCAGAGGGTGGCGTTTACGACTCCTTCATCTAGATACAAGTTGGAAAGTAGTCGGGACTTTTCTTCCAAGGTTAGGATCTTAGAATTTGTACAGAGGGGATAAAAATAAATATGCGCTGAGAGGACGCCTACATTATGTTTCGAAGAAAAGATGCCAAGACATGGATGATGATGATTTGGCGTTCGGTTTCGAAACGCTTTACTTAGAATAAGCGCCCGCTTGCAGCCAAGAAATAGATGCAGTCCAGTGAAGTTTACTGTCTGACAAGAACCCAGGAGCCATATGTAGCTGGTGGTATCATAAATTGGTCTCGTAGCCCATTTTGCTGGGAAAACTCCGCTATTCGGTGTTCCTCTAACTCTGGCAATGGGTAATCTGATCTTGATTTCATAGCAAGTTAATAGCATGGCGGCAGGGTTCGCAGGAAAGGGGGAAATATGATTCGCGATTTCAAATCCGCAGACGAACCTTTCTAGCTATGCGTTGGTCAAGAAGCCCGCCCCCTTAAAGCGCCCTCACCACCTGCGGATTCGATTCTGGACCTCACCTCACGAATAAGTGCCTTGGCTTCCTCCACCTCAACGCCATCCTGACATAGCTCATTCGCTAGGCGGCTCGCTGTTGTGTAGTCTTCAGTCCTCATTGCAAAGCGCGCTAGCCACATTCTCGCCTTGCTAGTGGCGGCCGTGACTCCAGTCCCTTCAGCCCCCGCGCCACGGCCTCCGCTGTCGCCGCCATCATCAGAGCCTCTACCGGGAGAGTCATGGTGTACAGCGATGCTTTCTCCTTGACTCTCACCGGTTGGACCGACTTCCTGCGCAACACACATCTCCATATATGTCTTAGCATCCTCGATTTCGCCTAAGGAGTCGTACATGCCAGCTATTTGCAGGAGTATCTCCGGATCACCGCGCATACTATCTGCGGCACTCTCGAAACTGCTCCCAGCTTCATAGTAGTTGTCGGCAAGCAAGGCGCGTTTGAGAGCCTTGATCCCGTCTTGATTCCTACCCATGCGCTGAAGGCAGGAGCCAACAGCCATCCACATCTTCCCGTCCCAGGGCCTCAATCCCGCGGCCTTCTTGTAGTACCAAAGAGCATATGCATGCATCTCCAATACCTCATACGTCTGGCCCAATCCATACCACGCGCGGTAATCTCTGCGGTTGACATCCACCGCCCGCCTGTACGATTCGATAGCGGCGTGAGTATTTTTCAGTTCCACATATTCGTGTCCCATGAGGGTCCAAGCCGAGAGGCAAGCACGATCTAATGTTAAAGCTCGCCGGAAGTATTGAACTGCCTTTTCGTGGAGAGATAGAAGGGAGTAGTAGTTCCCGATAACTACGCATGATTCGGGCCGGAATTTGTCGACGTTGCTGCAGAGGTGGGCCAAGAACGCCAATTTTGGCCTCGCGTTCATGACATAGAGGATATTGGAATAATGGTCGAGTGAATCAAGACGATAAGGGTGTAGTGAGAGCAGATGACTGAAGTGTTGCTCTGCAGTCACCAAGTCTTTTGCATGGTATGAGAGGAGAGCGTTACATGTGAGGAGGAATGAAGAGGAAGGGAAAATATGGAGGAGTTGGTCGAGTGAGTTGGCCAAGTTAGCATCGTGCTGATAAAGCTCAAGAGACGTATGAATATGAAATATGAACGACACAATATTCCGTGGCAGACGGGCCATGACCCGGTTCAACTAACATAGTTAGCAGTAATACCAGGCTAGAATCGGACAACTCACATCTTCTACACGGGTTATAAGGGAGGCCATCTCCAACCAACAACCCCAATTCATGGGGAAAAGGTGTACACTACGGACAAGCCAATATAAGGCTAATTCCTCATTCTTGTCTTTGGCAAGAACCATACCGTAACTAGGAGACGGGTTAGTAATCGTGTAAATCCTGCTGCGCCGTGAAACGTACAGGTATTCCAGCCAGCCCTGGCCATCGACGATTTCCCCATCCTCCGTCTTCCGATTCTCGAACCATGCTTCGAGAATTCGACTGACGGTGATCAGTTGTTTATTCTTACAAGTCCCAAGGTCCTGAGGACCCATGACCATTTCAGCATCCTCGTCCTTACGCTTCTCGCCGGATAAGACTTTGGCGTAAAGAGCGAGGAATAAACTACGTTGACTGATTTCGGGGATGCCATGACTATCGCCTGGCCGGGTGCTACCAGCAGCAGCCTTACCCTTACCCTTTCCCTTCCCCTTCCCTTTGGGAATAGTGCTGGTTTCCTTGAGAGAGCCGATGCCGGTGGGAGTAGACTCTGGCAAGAAAACAGCGGCGCATCGGTCGTATTCTCGACAGTCGAACAAAGATTTGGCAAGAAGATATTTGCTGACCTCTCGCGTCTCCAATATAGCCTCGTTTGGATCTGTGTTTGGTGCTAACACAGTGGAAGCGTATCCAGTTGTTGAGGCATCAGATAGTTGCGAGTCGTCAGGAGACGCCTCCGGCTCAGGTATGGCATTGAGAAGTTCAGCTGCCCTGATTGTTATCACTAGTAATTAGCCCGATTGTCCATGGCGAGACTAATGTTCGTCCAAAGAGATGACATAATACCATTTTGACGACTGGTAGAGACACCGTTCAGAGCACTTGACCACGGCCTCCTGTAATGCACTTCGCAGTTGGGATTTCTCCCGGTCGTTCAAAGACATCGTAGCGCGCTACCCCATGAATCCTGGAGAACAAGAATCGCCAAGAGCCAACGCGTTAGTGGCGTGCGATGGCCGTTGCAAACCTAGTTTATGAAGCGGTGGAGAGTGCGTAGGCCCGCATAAATTGACGATGTCAGAAATGGGTGCTGATGATCCCCAGCCAAACTGGCATTAGAGAACTGATGTCAATTTGGTCACTAAACAAGCTTCCTGACTTTCTCGGGTTCCTCGTTTCTTGTTCCTCGTTCAAGCAATCTGTAGTGAATCTTCGAGTTTGGGTGTTTAGAATCAAGGGTTCCTCCTGCTGCATTTAGCTGGGCATGAGGTGTTGTTCGTTGTACCTGGTTACCAGTACAGGGTGAACAGCAATCAACCATAATGATGGGGCAGATCGCGACCTACCTGGACCACCACAATCGATAAGGTGCTTATCGTTATCTACAGCGCCTTCGGTACGTGCCTACATGTTTACTAATAAGGGGCAGCGCTAATGTCTGTACCTTACAGGCGTAAATAGTGCGGATTTACAGTGCGTAGTGTGCCTAACAAGGAGGATCATAGGTGGTATCTGTGTACTTCGTACCGTATGTCTCAGCCTAACCACCATGCTGGTCGGCCGCCCTGCCACTCGTCAGGAGCTTTTGTCTTCCAATTCACGTGTTTGGGGTAGAGTGGCCGATCGATGGGGTGGACACAATTTAGCTAAGTTGGTTGACTGCCGGAGATTTCCTACTCGGGACCTGACCGGTAGGTAGGAATTGCAACGTCAAATTGCAACAGTCAGATTTCGTCAGCTTTGTCGCACCTCTTCCTGTCCGAGCACTCTCCGTCACCAAAAATGCCACAATCCGACCGGCCCCTGAATTGACGGTGTGCCAGGCGGCTATTGACAGCATCTGTTAGTCGACGGTGCAATTCACTAGGCTGCACTGTAAGAGTGTCCGCGGAACCCCGCTAGATTCAAGATACCGAGTAAGGTACCTTACCTTACCAAATACCTCACGACGCGCCGTTTAACCCCACTCCCTCCAACTGCCACGACGTCTGCGAGCTGCCACTCATAACATCCATTATTTCTGACCGTCTACTTCTCAGACCGGCCACCCACATTCGGAATCGGCTATCTACCTAAGTACCAAGGTAGCCACTCTTATTATTACCTAGTGGAGACCTAAAATCGTCGCTTCCCCCCCAACATCATCGTCGCCTTCAAAAGTCCGTTTCTCCCCAACCATTTCCGCCTTACCTCGCATAGTCTCGTAGATCATATTCCCCCAAGATCAACACATTTCGATCAAGGCATTTCGGTTCTGTGCCGTGTTAGAAAAAGAAGATGGCCACCAAAACGACCCTGAAGGAGTTCGAGTCTGTCTTTCCTCGGCTTGAGGAAGATCTGCTAAGCTGGGCCAAGCAATACAACCTGCCCCAGCAGTATCTGGAATGGTACAAGAAGGTAAGATGCATTCGAGGTCTCCTCTACAGTCTGTAGCTTCGCAAGCCCTTCCCTGGAGAAAGCAGTGCAAACATGTCCACCAGTCACCATTGAGTTACTGCTTGCCCCGGTTCTCGTGTAAAGGCCATGCTGCGATTTAGATGCTAACAATGAGTATCAGTCACTGGAAGTGAACGTGGTGGGCGGGAAATGCAACCGGGGCATGTCTGTCCCCGACTCGGTGTCTCTTCTTCTGGGCAGAGCTCTCACCGAGGAGGAGTACTTCCAAGCAGCCACCCTCGGTTGGATGGTCGAGCTTCTGCAGGCTTTCTTCCTAGTGTCTGACGATATCATGGACACCAGCATTACTCGTCGCGGCAAGCCCTGTTGGTACCGCCAGGAGGGTGTTGGCATGATCGCCATCAACGATTCTTTCATGCTTGAGTCGGCTATCTACACTCTGCTCAAGAAGCACTTCAGATCGCACCCTTCCTACGTTGATATGCTTGAGCTATTCCACGAAACCACCCTGCAGACCGAGCTCGGCCAATTGTGCGATCTGTTGACTGCCCCCGAGGACGTTGTAAACCTCGACAACTTCAGCCTTGAGAAATACAGCTTCATCGTCATATACAAGACTGCCTACTACAGTTTTTACCTCCCTGTTGCCCTTGCTCTGCAGATGTTAAACATCGCTACCCCTAAGAATCTTAAACAGGCTGAGGATATCCTCATCCCCATGGGCGAGTATTTCCAGGTCCAAGACGACTACCTCGATAACTTTGGCCTTCCTGAGCACATCGGCAAGGTCGGGACAGACATCATGGACAACAAATGCTCGTGGTTGGTGAACCAAGCCCTCAAGCTGGCCACACCGGAGCAGCGCAAGATCCTCGAAGACCACTATGGCAAGAAGGACCAGGCACACGAAGCTCATATTAAGAAGCTGTACAACGACATGAAGCTCGAGCAGGTATATCAAAATTTTGAGGAAAAGTCTGTTGGCGACCTCAACAGGAAGATCAGCCAAATTGACGAGAGCGATGGACTGAGAAAGGAGATATTCAATGTCTTCCTCTCTAAGATCTACAAGCGAAGCAAGTAATGGATTACAACAGCAACTTGGGAACAGAAGGCTTCAGGGCTTAGTATTTGCTATTACGTCTTGGTAGACATTTTACAAGAATCGCGCGGTCTCAACAATGGGATGCAGGGGACATTTCAATAGATGGCCACGGCCTAGGCTGCCGGTGCATCCGACCCGAAAAAGCCTGCATGACAGTTAGAAAAAGTATAGATAATGGATACCCCCACCTCTCCCGTGGTGAATTTTGATAAATTCCAGGCAATGGGCTATGTAAGGTAACGGAATTTGTCACCAAACTCTGAGCATCGTCTGACGTCGAAAGGCAGCGGGACAAAATTGTAACAAATACAAAAAGGGCGACAGTTTCTCCATGCTAATCTCGTTTAGTTCAACTGCCAAAAGTGCCGCGCCGTTGTGCTAGTATACAACTTATTACTGCGCCGGTATCTCTCTAGGGGTTGACTTCACAATGCCAACTGCGTACCACGACATACTCCCGGCGTCGGGCTGCTCGCTCAACGCCCCCACTACTTTCGAATTCTGCCGCGGCTCAGCCAACGGAGGGAGAAAATAATGGGGCGTGGGACGAGTAAAGATGGGATTTCTTCACCGACACTCTTTAGACCGACAGCTTGTCTTCCCTTGGCCATCGACAACAGATCGCTACCATATTTCTCCTATTGCCCAACGATAATAGACTTTGACATCATACCTCCAGATCAGAATATGTCGTATCCATCGTCTCACAGACACATCCACATCAGAACCACTCGTCCCGGAATTTGACGAAATACTTCCCATCGGCCCAAGCGAGCCCGTCTGGATAATGCGCCTTGTGCAAAGTCAACGTCTTCTTGCGGCTGCCTTTTCTCTTGGCGAAGTCGTGGAGGCGCTCATAGCTCCCAATCACCTTGTCGACGCTTTCCTTGGTGACACAGTTGTTATGCTTGGTGTTGCCCTCTAGAGTGCGGATCTTCGCCTTCTGGTTGGAGACCGTTATCTTCGCCTGCTGCAGCTCGTTCCTCTTATCCTCGAGCTCCGAGGTCGCCCAGCGGACCCTGCTCTGCTCATATTCGATCGCGCTCCCGGCCTCCTCGAGCTTGTTTCGTTGCTGGGAGAGCTGGGTGTTGGCGCGGCTCAGCTGGTTGCCGTTGTTAGTGGCCCGCTGCGTCATGTTGGTGAGCGCCTGCTGCGTCGATGCGTGACTGGAAACCTCCAAATTGAATCGGTTTTCTAATTGCGCCCTGTCGTTGTCTTTTTCGGCTAGGGAATCGATGAGCCGTGCCGCTTGTGTCTCTAAGTCGTGGACTTTCAGTTCAATCGCTGCCTTTAGATCTAACTCATGCTGAAGCCTTCTCTCGAGATTGACGGTGGAATCGGTTAGCTGGCGAATCCGGTCATCCCTATTCTTGATCTCTGCGTCTAACTCTTGTCGAAGCTCCCTTTCGAGGTTGGCGATGGAATCATTGTGTTTCCGGATTTTGTCGTCTCTGCTCTTGATCTCTCCGTTCAATTCTTGTCGTAACCTTCTCTCGAGTTTGGTGTTGGAATCGTTCAGTTGACGAATCCTGTCATCTCTACTCTCGATCTCTGCGTCTAAATCTTGCTGGAACCTTCTCTCCAGGTTCGCAATGGAGTCCTTCAGTTGACGAATCTTGTCATCTCTACTCTTGATCTCTTTGTCTAATTCCTTTCGAAGCTTTCTCTCGAGATTGATGGCGGAATCGTTGAGTTGGCGAATTCGGTCATCTCTGCTTTTAATCTCTCCGTCCAACTCCTGTCGAAGCTTCCTGTCAAGGCTAGCGATGGAATCGTTGAGTTGGCGAATACTGCTGTCTCTACTCCTGATTTCTTCCTCCATTCTTTGAACCTCGTTCTCCAGGCGATCAACATCAGCAGCGTGTTCGGCTTTCGCCGTCTCCAAAGCCTCGTTGTAGCGCTCGTAAGCTCCTAGTTCGTTGCCCAGTTGCGCATCTGGACGCTTCTTGTCATACTCGAGCCAACTTTGGAAGGCCTTTTCCAACTTCGCCTCTAACTCCTTAGTCCGTTGAGCCTCGATTTTGATTTGCCGTGCTTGTTTCTCAGACTGGAGACTTTCTGCTGCCAACGCCTGCTTGGTCTTCTCAAGCTCGGCCTTGATGCTATTGTACAAGTCTGAAAATCCTTCGGCCTGGGCACGGACATTTTGGAGGCCGTCTGTTAATCTGCCAATCTCCGTTTTCAGCTCTCGCTTAGACTTCTCAAGTTCGCCTTTGGTTCTATCGTATGAGTTCGAGGCCCTCTTGGCATTAGCACGGGCACCCTCCAGGTCGTTTGTCAACCTGGCAATCTCTGCCGCCAACTCCTTCTTGGTCTCCTCAAGCTCGACTCTGGTACTATCGTATGAGTCTGAAAACCTCTTTGCCTCAGCACGGGCATTTTCAAGGTCATCCGTCCGTTTTGCCTCCTCCAGCTCTGCTTTGGTGCTATCGTATGAGTCCGAGAAACTCTGAGCTTCCGCGCGGGCACTCTCGAGATTGTCAGTCAACTTAGCAACCTCTGCTGCCAGCTCCCGTTTCGTGTTCTCAAGCTTAGCCTTAGTGCTATCGTACGAATCGGAGAACCCCTTAGCCTCAGCGCGGACGTCCTCGAGGCCGTCTGTCAACCTGACAACCTCTGCTGCTAATTCCTGTTTAGTTTTCTCAAGCTCAGCTTTGGTGCTATTGTAGGATTCCGAAAAGTTCTTAGCATCGGTAC
This sequence comes from Xylaria intraflava, assembly GCA_022385655.1. Classification (NCBI taxonomy): domain Eukaryota; kingdom Fungi; phylum Ascomycota; class Sordariomycetes; order Xylariales; family Xylariaceae; genus Xylaria; species Xylaria intraflava. The sequence goes on along the minus strand of MU279824.1, from coordinate 45,458 downwards.
GGGCAGCCTCAAGGTTGTCTGTCAACCTGGCAACCTCTGCTGCCAACTCCTGCTTGGTCGCTTCAAGTTTCTCCTTGGTGCTATCATAGGAGTCCGTGAATTCCTTGGCTTCAGTACGGACACTCTGGAGACCGTCTGTTAACCTAGCAACCTCTGCTGTCAGCTCCTGTTTAGTTTTTTCGAGCTCAGCTTTGGCGCTATTGTAGGAGTCCGAAAATCCCTTGGCCTCAGCACGAGCAGCCTCAAGATTGTTTGCCAACTTAGCATTATTTCCCTTGATTTCGGCAGACTTGGCTCTCTCGCACTTTAGGCTGTAGAGGAGCTTTGCATAGCGTGCTCTCTCGTCTTTTAGGGTCGCCTGGCAGCGCTCAAGCTTGTTTCTTGTCGTTAAAAGATCTGCTTTGAGCACTGAGCTTTGTTTTTCTGCGGCGTCAACACGACCCTTGAGCCTATCGGCTTCCGCTCTCAGGCGCCCGTTGTTATTCGCAGGTCTCTGCCGGACACGCTCCTTAAATAATTCAGGGTTCGCAATATTACGGTCATTCTTCTCCGTCGTCGTTGACTCAATTCGTTTCTCCAACCCTGGAAGTTCAGGGTTCGGATTACCGGCGGGCTTTTCGGCGTCGGAAGATTCCTTCGCCACGAGCTTTTTAAACCGTTCAAGCTCGCTCAAAGCTGCTTCGTGGCTAGCCTTTTGCGCTTGTAAGTCCTGAGTTAACTGCTGGATTTGCTCTTGGCGTTCGCCGGCTTCGGTCTCAAGCCCTGCAAGGCGTGCTGTGGCTCGATTATTATCTTCTTCGAGTCGGGATCGTGTACTTTCCGAGCGAGTCAAGTCGTTTCTGGCTTTCTGCAAATCTTGACTCAATTTCCAGTTGTGACTCTCAAGGGGAGTCAATCTAGCCTTTGGCTCCACCGCATTCGTCTTTCCGTATTCCAAGACTTTTCCGACGATATCGGCCGCGCCTTGCAGTAAAGGGACGTTGCCCTTGAGACCCTTGTTCTCGGAAGTCACCGTCTGTAATAAATCTGCTGACTTGGCGCTATCATCGGTATTTTTGCTTTCGAGTGCCGAAATGGAGTTAGCCTGCTTCTCGTCGGTCTGTTTGGCATCGGTCTGTTTGGCGTCGGCCTGGTTCGACGCAGCTGCCTGGTCATTGAGTTCCTGAAGCTTCGTTTTGATTTCGTCTCGCTCTTGGCTGACCTGAGTAATCTGCTCCCTGAGCGCATTCTCGGTGTCTTTCATGGTGGCGCATTGCTTTTCGGCACGCGCTTTGGTGGTGTTGGCTTCTCTGATCTCTTTCGTAGTTTTACCTAGTCGCTGCTCGAGATCTTTCGTTTTCTCCTGCGTTTTGTGCTGAAGTTCGGCTTTCTGGGCTTTGAATCCATCTTGAAGCTTCGTCTTCTCCGCGTCAAACGCCTTTTGCATGGCCCTCTTTTCAGCGTTGAATGCCTCCTGGAGGGATACAATGTTTGCCTCTGACTGCTGCTTGGCTTTCTCAAGCTGAGTTCGCACAACGGACAGCTGCTCAGTGGACCCATCATCACTCTGTGAAATGTCAGTTCACGTCAATAGAGGGGCGATGTGACCGAACACACCTTCTTCTCCTGCTCGCCGAGAGCAGGCCCCGTCCCTTCGAAACCAAACACCAAGAATTCATTCAATTCCAAGCTTAATTTGTGTTTGTAACCGTCGTCTCCGAATTTTTCGAGATTGACCTCCTCCTGGAGAACCGGTTGTACTCCAAGCGCTTTGGTATCGGGGTTCTGCCTGAGGACCTCGGAGCTGGTATTCCACAGCCGAAAGACTATGCTGGTCGTGTCCGGACTGAGTGAGATCCGAGCTGTGGATGGGACCCATGTAACGCTGACCTCCCCGTATGTTACATTATAACCGAAATCCCAGGCTCCAGCTGAGAGAGTGAGGCGTCCATACACAATATTATCTTCGCCATTTTTATTGCTGGAAGCGGTGCGGACACAGCCTTGGATGCGGATAGTCTGCGTAGGGAATCAATTTTCGGTCCCGGGTCGGAGGGAGGAGTACGCGCTTACCATATCGTTTTAACATAAGTGATGCTCTGTGGTGCTGGGACTATAGTCTATGGAGTCCGGAATGAGAGCGACACCGAAAGATCACTGCTACTCACAAAAGTTTCACACCGGAAGCATTGTTGGCAACCATCAATTTCACTGCATGTTATCGCAGACCTATATCCTCTCCGTCACCTACCCGCCACGACTCATTCCCGAAACTACAGTCGACAACTCATTATGAGCCTCAGTATCCACTTATTACTGAGTGCATGATACAATCTGCTGGCATTTACTCATTGGGCGCGCATGCAGCTGATGAATGGGCTTTCTGATTGTCTAACAGCAGCTCATTGGGGTGTGTGTAATCTTTCAGGGGCGAAAGTTAGGCTCTCGACAACTTGACGGGCTCGATTCTAAATGATTGGGTGAGGCTTATAGTCATTGACCAGGTTGAGGGGATGAGATCTGTTGCTGGCAGAGGCGATACGATATAGGGATCGGGCTAGAAGATCGGGTTGGAAGATCGGGTTGCAACGCCGACGGCTTTGCCGACAGCCTGCTGATGACAAAAGTGTCAGCTGCCTCCAAAATGCAGAATTGGACCACTCGCAGAGTATCTGGATGGGAAAACCGCGGCTCTTACCCCATCCCTCGAGTCCAATTATATTTCGTTTTGGACAAAAATGCAAAAAGGGTAACCCCGGGTCTTTGGATCAAGAGAATGGTCTAGAAAGGATACACTTGTACTATCAACAGGGGGGGAAGCGTAGCTGCCCAGGCGACTCATGAGGCCACCATGACATTGATGCCATCGGTAACGCATTGACAGCCCTTCATCCGGCTGCTGACACGGTTCCCATTGGGTTGCCGCTATAGCCATTGTGGAACTTTAGGGCGGAAACTATTCAACCACGACAATGACTTAAGCCTCGAATACGATCGACGACACAGCCCAGGCCCATCTCGTAGAGAGGCGCGTGGATCGCCACCCGCCTCGCCCTGGAGACGTGACGTTGCGCTTTATAAACAAAGCTGCACAATATCGGCAGGCTGGACAAAGTAGTACCCGGGCACAAACGGACGCACCGAAGATCGCAAGGAGGACAGCAACCACGTAGACTGACACCGGTCTTATTAGAGAGAAGATCTCGATGTCCCTTGTCTACGAGTCGCCGGGAAACAAGCCAGATTTAACATGGTTAGACGCTGCTCATCCGTATCGCCACTGACCAGTGACGGCCCTCTCGAGAATCCGCGACCTGTTATTGGCCTACTGGTGGGCCGCTTGGGAGGGGACATTGAAAGGCCCGACGCAACTGAAGAACGTCATGATGCGACGAATGCGGAGACGAGTTGGGATCAATGGTCCAAATGCACGAGGACATGTCAGGCATAATCGACCTGGCTGAAATGCACAAGTCTATTAGACTGCATAGGTGCCCGCTTGCCGATCGACCTAATCGGCAGTGACAGAAAGCCATAAGCCTAATACCTATCTCCGGCTCTCCGCGGCAATGGTAAGAAGAGACCGTATTGGAATCCTCTGGATTTATTACGCTCTCTGTGCTCGCAAACGAGATATACGAAGCCTGAAGACATGCCTCTCGGGCCTCTAGTTGGGCATAACCCAACCTCTTTGCTCTATTGTTCGCGGGTGATGAATCGTTCGGCATCCCGCGTTGCTCGGCCAATTGAACCACTCAAACAGACAGACAGGGGTTTTGGCACGCCTGAATGGCCGGACAGCACGGCAGGCCGAGCAATAGGATGAAGACGCGAATGTGATTAGCGACACTGAATTGTCAACCACCCATATACGACGCTGCCTAAGTCGAAAAGAAACCTACAATATGCAGGCCCTGCCCTCGAAGTCGTTTCTTTACGCGCTTTATTTCCAATATGTATGCGGACTATTCCGTATCGTCACAATAAACACATTGTCATAGGCTCGTGCCAGTAGTACCGGAAACCCACGGGTCACATTAGGATGTGACCACCCGGCGATCTTGGCGTGTCTTCATTCTTTTGTCGCTAGCCTTCGTTCTGTAGGGCATAAGGCAGGCCAGCCTTCCTTTTTCCTTCTATATCGCCAGCCATATGTGTTAGTATAGTCATACTATACATACAAGGACTCGCGGTATTGTACGTAAGACATGTAGTTCCATAGCGCCCCAATACAAGTAGTGTGAACAAACCTCTAGATAGATCAGGTAGGTATCTAGGTGGCGGTGCACGAGGTGAAAATCTCCTCTCAGTCGACCTGAACCAGTTTCCTTCACTTTATCCCTTCTTTTCCTGTTTGAGATCGTGGTTCTAGCCCAATCTCCGTTCAGGCCCATCTAGGTGTTGGTACCACCTCGCGCGCCCGCCCTTGCCCCCTCCCCTTGGTTCGCGATGAGGCCATGCCCGATGACAACTCAGCGCCCTACGGGCCCCGTTGATTCGCCCGCCCTTTTTCTCCCGGGGCGGGCGTATCCCTGTCGCGGAAGGGGATACGCGCCCGAAGTGAAATGTTGTTCCTCCTAGCTAAGTGGAGCGATGGCCAGACGGCTGGCCAAAGCTGTGAGACAACAACCAAACTTCCAAGGAAGCCCAGGCGGTTGCTCGGCTTGCCATGTATCGTTCTTCATCCAATCGTGGGTAAGGGGCCTGGCTGGTCTAGGCCTTGCACTATTTCCCGGTCGAGGGATTCAATGACATCAGGGGCTGGGACTCACAAGTAGGTTCAATAACGTCTTTTATAACTTCAACTCACCAGATTCCAGTGACGAAGTTGGGTCATCTGCGGCGGCAATTATAATCAGTCCATCATGAAGTACCTACCCGCGACCGGATCCAAGATGCCCATCGTCGGATCGGTGCTGCTCAAGGTTTTCGCGAGTGCACAGCCTGCTTTGAATAATGCGACGGTTATGGTTATGTTATGTATAAAATTAGGAATGGGTCAGCGAGATCTCGATCTCGTTGGTGTCACGATCAATCACATCGACCGCGCAGTGAAGATCGATCGCCAAGGCAACTAATTCAGCCACCCATGTGTACATTGCAGGCCCTCAAGTCATGTAATCGGCAGATACCTACATAAAGCAGTCCTTCGCCCGCCCGGGGTGGCAGGTCCATCTGATTTTAACCAGTTATTACTCGATCCCGGTTCCGCTCATTCAAGTCTTGTTAGCCGTTTAGCCGTGTCATGGGAATCTGGGTACATTCGTCGTGGCCAGAATACCTGATTCACGGATGGCGCCAAGACGTTGAGTGTAGGTGTATTTACGGTGTGTTCAACTTATTACCCCTGAAGCTACTACATTGTACATACACGATACCTCCTGTTGGTACATGAGGTACTCCCTACCTAGTGACCGTTGAAGCCGCCATCTGGTTACCCTGCTCACGATGAAATCTAGGTAGGCTAACAACCGGCCATAACCATCGCGACGGGAGGCGTGGTTACTAAACGCCCTACGACTAACCATTTCCGAAGACCGTGTGGCGCCTCGTTGTCCCGCACACTGTGGCTTGGATCCCAGTCACCGACATCAAGCTCGACTTACACGCCATGTAGGTAGGAACTTTTCAAGGTCCGGACTGCATTCGGTCCCCTTCCCCTCTCGACATGCTTCAGGGTCTTCGGTTTACCTTTCGAGATGCCGGGTTAGCCTTGGTTTGGGGATGGCAGTCGTGACACTGAGCAATACTTATGGCACAGTACACATGGGTTTGCGAAATCACGAGAATTAGGGGATCATTGAAACTCGCTTTCATTAAAGGCTCCTTTTCCTCCCCGGTCGCCAGGAGAACCAGCAGCGCTTCGGCCTCGCCGAGTGTAAAATTAATCTCAGGCCCTAGATACATAAATTGGCGTGGCTTTCACCGGTATATGGTGGGTAGATGGTGCTGTGATTGGGGATCTGTACTCCGTGCTGCTTGGTTGTTCGCCTGACGTGACTGGGAGTTGTCGCAAAGTCGCTTATGACCGATTTCTGAATGCCCGCGTACCAGATATACCATACATAGTGCATTAGACCCGATGAGGGCCCCATCCCGGAGTGAAGGACATAGCTCCCCTCGCTGGATTCTTGGTTGGGTGGTAGAATCGGTTCAAGTGAAAGGATGCCGCTCTTGCGCATGACCCCGTCGTATACGGCCCGGAAGGACCACCTAAGCAAGCGCGTAGGTCAACAACCAGCGCGGCAGAACCGGGAGATGAAATCCCGCTCTGGCTCCGTCTTATAAGCGGTGTTATACGCCGGACCAGGCGCTAGCGAGTGCGGCGGCCGACACCGGCGTGAAGTTATGCTATTGGCAATTGCGGAGGGCGATTCGAGCAAATCCCGGCAGTTGCTTTCTGTTAGAGCTGAGGTCCTGGCAGGCGCTCGACTCGCGCCCTCCGGTGCTTCCACACGGGGCCTGCCGACCTTCCCGCCGGTTCCGATCGGACTCCCGCGTATGTGCCTGGCCTGGGCCGCGGTTCTCGCCTATACTTTACACTATTTCACTCCCGGGTCTTCCTTCATAGCATAATACGTACATAACGCGATGCCTAGGCCAACCACTAGATAGTATCGCCTCCGTTTGCTAAAGTCGGACTGTAACGTTAGCCGTGTGTGCCAAATGCATACCTATCGCTAGCATACACTAACATAGTGTAGACGCCGTTGGTACCTATTCGCGCGCTTTAATTTGAGTTCCCGAATCCCAAGGGCCAAATCATATTTGAGCCGAGGGCCCGATTCTGTTGTCAATTGACCAACCAGCATGCTTGTAAAGGGACCGTCCTCTGTGTGTCCGAACGCGAGGGGCGGGTTTGACTTTCACGTGTGCTCTCAAGTTCAAAATAGGGAGCATACAATCATGCCAGGGATATGCGGCGTAGTGCTATGTCTAAGGCACAGTCTGACAGCAGAGGGGCTGGGTATTGCGTTATATGAAAGGTACCATAGGTTTTGCTATTCTAGTACACTAACATTCAGTGCCGACAGGAAAGTTTCTACTCCAGGTTACCACTCCCAGCTCAGACTACCATCGCGTGCGCTTATTAATTAGTATCGTCGCATTGGGGGCAAGTACTTTCTCTGAGCCACAGTCACTATCTACGGAGCTGCGCACTGGCAGGGCCGACAGCTCGTTCTTCACGAGTACCTCGTACTCCATGGTGCGCACGCTACCGAGCTGGACAGTGGGCACACGCCGTTAAACCGCTATGGGCATAGTCTGTCTGTAGCAGGTGCCGCCGTCCGCTGGGGCACTACCGGGGGTAGGTACCTGGCCAGCCAGATTCTGGAATGTCTCTTGCAGCATTCTTTAATTTACGCCTTCAAACCAGTCTGGGTTCGTATGTGCATGCGGTGCGTACCCTCCCCACAGAAGATACTTGCTCCGCGGGTCCTCCTTACCAGCAACCCCCCGCTACGCGGTACTTCCTCTTAGAGTACTCAACCTGCCCTCGCTACCTGCATGCAAGTGCATCATGCGGTGCCCGTCATGAAATTTCTACGGTACATTCCAAGTACTTCGAGCAACGGGATGCGCTTACACGGAACAGAGGTCGGCACCATGTCAATCGGTCGTATTGCGCCCGTCGTCAGGATTAGACTCGGGCAATCTTCCTCCAAAAGGTACTTTCATTACAACCAGCACTGCTTGTTAGCCTCAGCTATTAGCCTCCTGCCAGCAGCAGTCCCTGTCTCGTGGCAGGGTTCAGGCTTGGACGACGCATTGTCTGAAGGGGCGGTTGGATACCTACATCTGCCCGGAGATTGTCCATCTGAGGCCCTCTCCGTCCAGCATAAAGCAAAGCAGCAAGCACCCTTCTCCACCTGGCCGATTCGCCAACATCTCATCCAATGCGCACCTCCTGGTCTCGGTCCCTCCTTGAATACTCACCACACACGCCATACACGCCATACACGCCGTACACGCCAGCCAAAACCAAGCCTACACTGGGTCTTTGCGGGCTACCTGTTCTGTGAATCCCTCACAGCTTATGCTCTCTGACCACGCACGCCCTCACTACGTGTTTGAGTGGATATGGCTCGCTACGGCGACGGAGGAGAGGGAGAGGGCGAGGCTGATGGAGAGGAGCAGGTCTCAAGTCCCTCGCGATATCGCAGCTTACGGCAGCGGACCATCTCGGTGCCAGCTCCTCCGGGCACAAAGGGGATCACTGGAGGCAATGATGAGCTCGATCCACTGCCCGAACAGGCGGCGTCGAACTCTATATCGCGGACCATGTCTCGCTATCGCCGCCGCGCACCCAGTAATGCCGGCGGCATAAACAATAATAATGCGACCCGAACGATAGACGCCAACACTAGTGACATCCCCCCTGTTCCAGCTAACCCAGCCTCGCAAAAAATCGTCAACTCTCCGCCTACAACTGGAAACCAGGCTGTATTCCCGCGTGAAATGTCTACACGCCGTCAATTGCGCTATTCTGACGCTCAGCAGGAAGCTCGAGGCGTTCCAGCGGAACCAACTGACGATCGCGCAGATCATTCTAACAAAGGATATGACAGGAAGCGGGGTTCAGTCACGATAACTGATCGAAACCCACGACGGCCGTCCCTTGGGCAACGTGATTTCAGCTGGGAGGTGGACAGGGATCGCTTATTAGACGAGCAGAAAAAAAGGGATTTACAAAGGTTGGAGGAGCAACTCGAAAACTGCAAAAGGCCCAGGGTTCAGCCGCAGAAGCGTAGAAGCCCGGTTGTCGAGAAATTAGTGCTTCTAGCCAAAGGTGGAAAGAGTCGCAATAACAAGGACGAAATGTCGCCCGTGTCGCCTGTGTCGCCCGTATCACCAGTGTCGCTTATGTCTCCCAAATCGCCCAAATCGCCCAAGTCGCCTAAATCGCCTATATCTCCGACCGCACTTCTCGCGAGATCTCGCACCCGACGAGCTGGCCCTGAACCGCCGCCAGCCCATATTGAGCCTGGTGGGAAAGGCATTGTGCCTCAAAAGGATGCTCCAACCTCGGCCAGCAATGCTGGAGACCGCGTGAGTATCCCGGTCCGGATTTGTCATGGATTCGGCAGCTGACGGTGGATGCGCAGAACGTCACAGTCCGCTGGCAAAATCACGCCTTCAGCTTGCCTGTCACCCCTGAAACTACTACCTTTGACATCATCGTACAGACATCGAGCAGAATGAGACACAATTGCGAAATTAACCCTAAAAAGTGCGTCGTGGTCGAACGCTATGGCGTCCTAGGACTTGAGCGCCGATTGCGTCGGTATGAGCGCATTCGCGATGTCATGAACTCGTGGGACAGAGATACACAGAACCAGCTGGTGGTCATGGTTCCAGATCCCAGCGACGACCATGAAGACCTTGATGCGGGCGCAGTTGCTGAGAGTGGAGATGCCCCCTCGGGATGCCAGCTGTACATGTACCACTCAAATCGGCCTGGAAAGTGGAACAAACGGTGGATCACGCTTCTGGAGAGTGGCCAGATTCTCTGCGCGAAGAAGCCGAACGCGAAAACGGTGCACAAGGACACAGCCAGCCTGTGCCATCTTTCCGACTACGACATCTACACGCCAACCGAAGCGCAGATAAAGAAACACATAAAACCGCCGAAGCGGTTATGTTTTGCGATCAAATCGCAGCACAAGACGACACTTTTCCTGAACACTGACAATTACGTACAGTACTTCAGTATCGAGGATCCACAGGGGGCAAATGAGTTCAGGCAGAAAGTTCATGGTTGGCGGAGCTGGTATCTGGTCGACCGAAGACCAGAACTTCTGCAGAAGCAAATTGACCCAATTATGAGGACCGAAGGGGAGGCCCCGCCCTTGCAAGCTGCCAAGCCTGCACCAAAGCAATATGACGAGGCGATCTCCGTAGATGGACACCGTCGACGGCTATCTATCGACGAATCGCCTTATCCCGTAGCGCAGTTTAAACCACTACTTGATATGAAGCGTTTTGACAAGCCATTATTAGAATTCGGCGAAGAACTCGTGCCATCGGAATCGAGCCCTCCTACCGAGAAAAAGGAGGACCGGGGTATTCTACGACGATTATCTAGGAGGGAGAAGCCCGATAACAAGAACGCCCGGCCCTTTAAGGGAGAGAACAAGGAGGCTTTCACCGGTGGTTTACTTGGGGATGGATACGATCAACGAAAGCAAGTACTCGCCGATTTAGAGAAGAACAAGGCATCACGCGAGCCAGCATTCACTAACGGCTCGTCTCTATCGAAAACCCAGCGAGATCTAGACACACTGACAGAGAGTTCCGACGCGCCCTCTTGGTTCCCTTCAGCGATGGAACACACCGCCAAGAAACGGGTCGCTTCACCGACTACCGGCCTGCAACGTACAGCTTCAATTGGTGGCGCACAGCATTCATACCCCCATACGCACATGCAAGCGAATCCCAACACTCTCAGATCTCAGCTGACTTACTCAGAGCGGCGCGGGGCTCCCAGACCCCTTGTTGATCTCACGCCAACAATCCAGGAGCCACCTCAATGGTCGCAAGAGAAGAAGGGCCACGGCGTTAAACCACCAGAAGGCCAGGCCCATCTCGTCGATTTTATCAACGGGACTGGCGGCAGACCCGGCCGTCGCTTGGAGCCCCCGCCACGCACGGTACCCCGGCAGGCCCTTTCGGGACCCGCACCGCTGGGACGTACGCGGAGCATGAGCTCAAGCTCCGGCCCTAGAAGGCCGATGTTCGACGATGCCCCGCCTCTACCGTCTCTGCCGCAAGGACTCGACCTTGAGACCAACAGTAACGGCAGAAGATTCGCCAGTGCACCGACTGCTAATGATGGCAAGCTAGGCCGTAGAGCGACGGTGAGAGACAGAGAAAGAGACAGGGAGCAAGTCGGTAGCGACGGCAGGCTAGGCCGTCAGGCGACGGTAAGGGACAGGGACAGGGAGCACGATAGGACGAGGGTCCGAGAACGCGAACGAGAGCAACGCCACCGCGAGTACCGAGAGCGAGAAGCGGCTTACAATGCCGTGCCCGGCCGGACAGGTACGCTTAAGGTTGTTTGATCCCAGGCCACCGGTGCCGATCCGGACGGGCCGTGGATCCTCAACGCTCGGCCAACTACTCTTTTTTCATTTTTTTTTCCTTAATTGTAGCGACTACACTTTTAACTCCATCGGCCTTAAGACCCGGCGCCCCCTTTCCGACCAAATCCCCTCCAACTGGAAGGGGCATTACCACTACCACGACGACAACGAACCCCCTATCTTTTCCTCCTTTCCATTCCATTCCATTTCTCCGCCGAGACCCCTCAATTATCACAAAGGAATAAACAATCAGCGCAATCTCCAAAAGAGAACCCAACCATCCATTTAAAAAAAAGCGGAAGGGAGGTTCGGAACCACGCGAACATAACGATTGGGGGACGCAGGTCATCCAGGCGATGTAATTTTTTCAAATCACCGTACCAAACCGAAAGCTTCCACGGCGTTAGAGAAAGGCCTTTTTTTGTACAGTGTACCATGGATGCGACCCCCCGCGCCGCCCACCGGCCGGCGGGCGTTGGGAAAGGGGGGGGGTTTCATATAAGCATTTCCGTTTCCTTTTTTTCCTTTCTCGGCTATGTATCATGGGCGCAGGGCGGTGTTGGAGGGAGGGGAAAAAAGAACGAAAACGAAAAAGTTGGGGGCTTATGATATGGTGCCTGGAGACAAGGTTCAGGGGGGGGGGAAGAACTTTTTTTCTCCCTCTTTCTCTTTTTCGGTCTCTGTCTATTTTCTTTTTCTGTTTCTCGCTTGTGTTTTATTTTTTTTTTGCTTTTTTTATATTTTTTTATTTCGTCGATCATGTATGTGTATAGCGATAACGCTCACGAGATGTACGAGGCGTGATGAGGATCTTTTTATAAGTGAGTTTTTTTTTATATATTTTTCCCCATCTTTTTTTATTCTCGCCTGCCTATGTACGTATGTTACATAGGGGTGCTTAGGTCGTTTTACATAGTCAGGCGCTGAGCTTCGCCCGCCAAAGAAATAAAAACATCAAGCAAAAAAAAAACCCCTTTTTTTGTTTTTCGTGAAACTCGGCGGTCGCTATGCGACTTGGCACCGACGCCTGCATCTGTCGTTATTTTAAGCAGTCTTTTCCGTACCCACGGCGAAACCCCCAATCCCCCCCTCCAATCGGAGGCTACCCCGTGCCCAGGCGAGTTTGATCGGTCAAGCATGGAGCAGGCTTGGAAGCATGTCTGCGCAGCGGGAAAGCGGTGATGGAGGGATTTCTCGAAACGAAAACCCCGTCGGTTGGGGCCGCTCGACATGCATCCGGGCCACCGAAACATTTCGAATGGGTTCGCAGCCTGGCCGTGGACGACGCAGTCCCGGTTATCTCTCGCATGCCCAAGCCCCCGAGCCCAGCAGGGGAGGGTGAGTAATTAGATAATTCCAGGGCCCGCGGTTCGATCCGATGCGTCCGGAACCTGTCCTCAGAGCAGTTCGGATGGCTGGGAAACCCGTCGGACATTTGGCGCCAGGGAGGTAGGTAGGTAGGTAGGTATGTATGGCGCCATTCCCTACGTCCCGCCCCGTCATGGCACGAATCATGGATTGTAACTGCGCATACTATCTAATCAAAAGGGGTCCGCGGTTTTGACTCGCGAGACGTGCGTGATTTAAAAACCCCCGATTATGAACGGGAATACCTCAAATCCGGATATTAAATTATCATTTCTGGTTACCTGCTGCCCTCCCGGTGAGTCTGAGTTAGCTATTAGGCAAGGTGGGGATAGAAGACCGGTCTGTGTCAGGCAGCTGGAATGACCTGCGCAGGTATCTTTATGTGTTCTACGGTCTAATAACGGAATCCCCACGGGTTGTAAAGAGTGCAGACGCCGGCGGGCGTTTCGGATGTCGTACCGAAAGGCACGGTGAAACAGACCGGTCGAACCATTACATAACGAGGCCTAGAATCAGTTAACTACGAGCTGCTCTTGACCTCATGTCAATAAATGGCTCTGTTCGCATGATATCATGCAATGTCACTCAGGAAAAAAAGATATTCCTGCAGCTCGGATTTGCACTACTTGCTAGGATGAGCTAGCGGTACCGCCAAAACGTGATGAACGAGGCATAAATCCCTGATTTGCTCCTGACGACGGGGCACATGGTTTAACCACAAAACAGACTGTGTTTATGGAAATCCTTGCGTTTGTGTCTGTCCGCTCACTTCCTGAAAGCACGGACTTGCCATCGCCACCAGGCGATGAAGTCCTGTGTCGAGACGTTAATCCCTATCTGCTTCAAGGCTGCCGTACTGAGGTGAGAGTCATATGGTCTCTGAATTCCGGCGCTCGGATCGTTTCCCCGGGTGATGGGCTCAATCGCCGTGATCGGCAAGCCCATGATCTCGCTAAAAGCCTGGCATATCTCATACTTGGTGAATTTGTCTTCGGAGGAGAATTGAAGAATGTGAGGAAGCGCGGAACGATCTACAGTGTTGAGATATTTCACGGCAACATCTTTCATAAATATATTGTCAGCGAGCGAGAATCAAGAAGCAAAGGGCCGAGGGTTGGAAATCGTACCGAGACATACACGCCCCACGTCTTCTGTGTTGGTCGGGTATCGAAGGGCCCAGTGATCCATCATGATCTTTGCGCCGGTCTTTTGTGCCGCCCAAACAGTGTCCATAAGCACATTCACTGCGCTCTCGGCCGGAACTTCGGCATCGCCATAGAGAACCGGGACGCGGAGCACGATGCCAAGTCCCTGCTTGTTCAATCTCTTGAACGTGTCCAAGGTCGCAAGCTCACCATCACGCTTTGTCTGCCCATAAAGATTCGTTGGCTGGGGCGTCGCATCGGCGGCGTATGGAGCATCCCCGGGCTTTCCCGAGAAAACATAGTCTGTGGAGATATAGATGAGGAGGATGTCGCGGGCGGCGCAAAAGGAGGCGAGGCTCTCAGTGGCCGTGACGTTCAAAGCTCGGGTCCCTTCGGGGTCCCGGTCGCATTTGTCTGGGAATCGATTCGCGGCGCCTAGAAGCACCCGGGTAACAGACAATATTAGCCGAGCGTCGTCGATGGCCAACTATCTCGGCATGACGCGTAGGTCTTGCTTACAATGAACGACAACGTTCGGTCTAGACGGAGATGAAATTACGCTTTTAGTAAGATATCCAGATATACAACTGCCCTCTGTTGAAGGATAGAGAAAATATGAAGCGGGGCAACGAACTTGATCGTGTCCAGTGCGACCTCAACTTCGTCCGGCTTGGCCAGGTCAACCTTGAGGACGGTTGAGCCATCGGCGCGAGAATGGCCTGTACCCTTGACGTTCCAGCCCGCCCTCTCGAAGGCCTTCAGGACCTGCCTGCCGAGCAACCCGGTCGCGCCGGTGACGAGGGCTGTTTTCGACGACATGGGATGTATAATTAGTCGGCAGTGCGCCACGGCTTATTACGGATGAGAGTGAAAAAAAAGAACATGCGCCGGATAGCGGGGGAAGAAGCAAGGGATGCCCAGGCCGACTTGTTACCCGCGCGACACGAGCTGTGACGTGCCCTATGAGGTAATTCTTAGTCACCTGCCGGTGCGCTACGGTACCTGGACTTATAGGCGCCAGATGCCGTAATTCCAGCGGGGTATTCAGTGTAAGAGCCCTGACGGAGTACCTGGATAGCTTGCTAGGTGCTCGAAGAGGGATTTCACGGAGATCCCGTCTCTAGATCGGGATCCGTACGGAGAGACGGAACTCGGATTTACAGCAAACAAGAAGTAGCTATGCTGATGTTATAGCAGATTTCAGTGGTCTCGGCCAGGTATAAACCGTGGCAGATGGTACCGGTCGGTAGTATACCCCTAGACAACGTTTTTACTCTATTGCCCGTCCACTTACATATAAACTGGTACTGGGTAATCCGTACGGAATTATTAGATAGTTAACTGTCTCTTAGTTAACCTCCTCGAACATATCGGCAACGGTTTATGAGTACAGTAAACCAGCATACCTAGGTTAGGTTGGGTCCTGCTATTGCTTTGCGGTCTTCATCGCGTCTTACAACTTCGAGACACATCAAGGACCTGAATCCAATAAGCAACTGAAGGTACCTGCAACAAAACCAGCCAGCTTCCGCCATTCTCTTCCCTGCCCCTTGCTTGACTCTGCATGGGCGTCTCACCGGCATCGAGGCACGTGCCCACGCTGCAGAGCCTCAGCAAACGCTTCCAACGGCGAAAGCAGTGAGATTCTGCTATTCTTAGGTACTATAAACCCGTCTGGTGTAAAGTGCGCGCATGGTGCAGAGCTGGTTTCATGGTCCTCCGCCAAGCGCCTCCTACCGACCGTTGAAGATACCGAGCCGTCTTACCGAGCCTTACCGAGCCTTACTACCGAGCCCTCTGCGATGCCAGCAGTAGCAATTCGGCTTCGCTATCTTCAGTCGGTACTCTTGTACTTGGTTATTGCCCACCCAACTCTAGCTGCTCTTAGTGTTCTAGTACCCCTCGTTCCTAGGCTGTAGTAATGAGACATGAGTGAAGTTCGTGTTGTACCTATATGCTGACGCCCTGTATAGAGGTACCGGCAAAATATCCTTCGTGCGTTACGTTGACGTACTCAGTAATCCGGGAATACTACAATAGAATTTGTCAAGCCACGCGCTTTACCAGCAGAAGCTTGATTCGCACGTCACGTCTAAGCCATACGTCGAAAATGGAGGCAAAGTAAAAAAAAAAAAAAGCCGGGGGGACTCTAGGAATTTGCTAAGGACCGCTGACTATGTGCATCGTGCATTTCCAATTGTTTTGCCGCGTCTTCCAGGTCGTCCACATTCAGGACGTCCGCGCCCTCCTCTTCTAAAACATCCCATATCTTGTTCCTGAGGCTGATGGGCCATGCCGGCGTATTCCAGTATCTGACCTTCAGCCCCCGCCTGTGCGCGCCTTTTATCTGCCCGCGGATGAGGCGCAGCTGTTTCTGGCTGAGCCTGGACCAGACGAAGCCCACCGCCTGCTTGAAGTTCACGCTGGCGTAGAATGAATTGGTCATGTTGTAGACGGTGGGCATGTCGGGGCCATCACCGCGCGGACCGGACGTATACGGATCCTCGTATAATTTATTTAACGGCGCGTCGAAGAATATATCCCGATACGTCGAGTTCTGTAAGAGCATGTCGAAAGGGGTGCTACCGGTGCCTACGACGGTCACCTGGCGCTTATGAATAAATCCATCCTTTACGTATGTCAACCAGTTATTAGCTCTAAGAGGTGCGAGCTGCGCTTGAACGTAGTCCAACGCTTTGGTCCCATCCGTCTTTATATCGACGAGGAGGACTATGCCCTGCTCGGGGTCAGCGTCAAATACCCCGACCGCGCTATGCGAGCTGGTGTTATAACGGAAAGGCGCCGCCGCGTTCTTCTTCTGTAGAATCTCTACCAGCGGGTTTACGTAGAGAGATCTGAAAGTGCGGCGCGGTGTTAACGAGCCTCTGTCATGCCCGACATAAAGCTCCGGGTCTTTATCGAATAACCATACGTCCGCCTCGATCCCCGTACAGCCTGCCTGCAGGGCCGAATAAACAGGGACTTTACGCCAGTAGTCGTTATGGGAGTGGCACGGCCGTGGCGTCACGCTCTGGAATAAATTTGTCGAGTGGCTGGCCGGATCCCCAAATCCGGCGCCAGATTTACCCCAGCCGTATAGTAGCCAGCTGAAGTCATATTTCGGCGCTGTCGCAATGGACAGAATTATAATTATGAGCGATAATCCGACTCTTGATACCTCCGTAAGCAATGCACGGGAAAGACATGGCTTGTCTTGAGGCTTGAGCTGGAGGCACTCACATAATTACCGAAAACCATAACGCGCTGCAGGTGATAATATAGCCCGTGAGTCGTTCGGTCCTCCGTCGTTTATGAAATGTCCTGTTATCTGCCTTCTCTAGTTTATCTGTAGCGATGAAAGGATCATCTAAATGGTTCGACTCATCGGCGGCTCGGTGATACCGGGCACTATTTTCCAGTCGCATCCTTTATATAAGTTTCGTAATCGCACAAAGTTGAAGTGACAGCAGTCCTAGATGGTAATCAGGCGACGATACACGGTGAAAGTAAGGATCCTCAGTCGAGAGAGTTATCAGCCGCTGTTGGGGCATACATATACTCCGCCAATGGGTGGAGTAAAGATGGGCAAGTTATCGTGACGGATGAGACGGATCGGTCGCCTTCGGGGTTGGCGTACGGTTATTAATGACCGCGATAGAACCGAAAGGGCGAATCTACGGCTTGTCGGATGAGGCGGGATCCCAAGCCGAGTTGGATAAACCCAGCGTCAGACGACAAATCCATTTTGACAGGATTTGCTGGGCACGGGAGTATATATGTATGGGTGTGAGGCGAGACCATAGGATGCATCCCATCATGCAGGCTTCAGTAACCAGTGTTGGCATTTGGACCATCGCTCGCCGTGCGGGCTAGGGAGCTGCTGACAAAGGAGCGGGTGCTGCCTGGATAGCAGACGCCTTCGCCAGAAGAATGCCCGTCCCATTTCAGCACTCCGGACCCCCCGTGAAGGTCGCTGGATTGCTTATTGGCTGGCGATGGTGCGACTGGGGGTGCCAGCTAGGATCCGGATCCGGTGGGTTTATCACCAACATGTTAGGTACCTGTAGCGGCCTGCCTATCAACCACGTCCGTGACGATGCGTGCCTGGGCCAGGCGTCCCGGAGCGAAACCACATTTCCCGCTGCCATCTAGTGGGCGATCGACGGCAACTGCTTACTTATTAGTATAGCATCCGAGCACTTGTTGGTCAGCAGACGGCCTTCTTACATACGGAATACCTCGATCGAGTAACAGGTGGAGCTTTTTATAGTCTGTAGTGCGTTAGCAACGCAATAACCTCCCTCC
This sequence comes from Xylaria intraflava, assembly GCA_022385655.1. Taxonomy (NCBI): domain Eukaryota; kingdom Fungi; phylum Ascomycota; class Sordariomycetes; order Xylariales; family Xylariaceae; genus Xylaria; species Xylaria intraflava. The sequence goes on along the minus strand of MU279824.1, from coordinate 27,577 downwards.
ATCCACTAGTAACACCTGCCTACTGCGTGAGGATGAAGATCACCATCCTGATTCCTGCGTGCCCAGACACTATCCCGTGCTATGAGGGCAAACAGGTCAAACCGAACCAGCTTACCAGCACGTTGTCTACTTTGACAAGCTCACCGGGCTTTGCTGGTAAGATGTTGGGCACGTCATAGCCAGAAGCCAAGCCTTCGCTGCTGACTGTGCTATATTTATATGGATTAAGGTACTACTTACACTGCCTACCATCCCACAGACAAGATATTTACACACGGTACTTTGTTCACCTGGCATATAGGAGTTTTAAGCCTGGGTTTGAACAGCTTGGTTTTGATGAGTGACCGAGAAACAACATGTTACCAACCCTGCTAGGTCGGCCACCCACCCTGAAGTCTGAGACTCTAAAAAGGACGGTGCTGTCCACCAATCCCATACTACCTGCCGGTGTCTAGGCCGCCACCGCTGCTCGGCCAATGGTGGAATTTACCGAATGCCCGTGGCGTTTTTGGCGTGGTTCCTCGTTGGTGGCTGGGCGGGGTGGCCGACCAAGGCTGGTGGCCCAGCAGGTTCGGTAACATCTTGGGCGCCTATGATATATTGGTTCCCGACCGTGCACGATCCATCAGTCAGTCAGCAGCCAGCTCCGCGAGCTGAAGCCAGATTTCAATACAGACTGTACGGAAGACCGATGTAAAAGTATTGATCAATAATGGCGGTTTACAGTGGGCTTTAGCGGCTGTCGCTGATTGAGACTTTTAAATCCAACTTCCGTAGTCCGTATTGGAATGTCATTACGAAGCATCATGTAAGCCGTCATTTTCTACTTACAGCACCGATACTGGCGCACCTACGGACCAGACTGCCACCGGTACTATACTGAGTGGGCACCGGTAGAGGTAGCGAAGCACCCCGCCCATAACGCGGTGGGTAACGGCACTTTAGGCCCTCCGGCTACGTAAAATTTAGGCTTTGGGCCGTTAATTATAATTCTTCGCCAATGGTACTTAACCTAATCCAAACATCAACAGAAATTTTGCTCGTTGATTTCTCGCGGCGCGAACTTGGACAACACCGGATACACTTCAAAGTGCGACTTGGCCTAGAACTTTCTTCACACTTGTATCCGCTGAAAGTCGCCTCACTATGCCGCATAAACATACGCGCAGGGTGCGAGATGACTCGACGTAAGCTGCCTCTCTCTTTTCTCTTCCAGGCCAGGACACGAATGCTGATATAATGCTTTGTTTTTGTCAGTTTTGACCTCCCCCCTACGCAAATAGCCAGACCACTCCCCGTGAAGGAGACCGTACAGAAACGCAATGACCAACGCAACGCGAAGACAAAAGGTGCGCCTGCTGCGCAGCCTGCCAATAATTTAAAGAGGAAGCGCGCTGCAACGCCGAAGGACGATGCGCCACGGGCATTCAAGAGATTGATGGCTTTTGCTAGCGGCAAGAAGCCTCGATCCGGTCTAGACAATGGCGATGCGCCACGGAAGAGCAAGAGCCGGAAACAAAACGCAGAGCAGCAAGGGAAATCTACCGAACCCGAAGCGGGGCCAGCTTCGGCAGCCATTCCTACAATTCGCCCCGGAGAACGCATGTCAGAGTTTTCAGCACGGGTAGATGCCGCACTGCCTCTTGCAGGCCTAATTAACAACTCTATGAAGGGAAAGAAAGACCCCTTAGGATTGAAGGTGTGGCGGACCCACAAGGAAAAGAAGATGCACAAGATGTACGACGAGTGGCGGGAGCAAGACCGCAAGATTAAGGAGGAGCACGAGGAGGAGCTGGAGCTCCAGGCGGAAAAGGAGCTTGAAGACGAAGAGAGCGGCGTCTCTTGGAAACTCAACATGGAGAATCAATCCGGCAAGAAAAAGAAGCGGGCTAGGGACGACGAGGATCCCTGGGAAGTCCTAAGGAAGAAGCGCGGAGAATCACGTCCCGGTCTCCGCGATGTTGTTGCCGCACCGCCCGAGTTCACGACGAAGCCATCGGCGCAGCTGCTGGTTCGGGGCGCAGCAGTGCACGTGAAGGACATTCCGAAATCAGCGGGCAGTCTCAAGCAAAGAGAGGAACTACAGGCAGCCCGGGATGAAATTGTCACGGCATATCGAAAGAAAATGGGCGAAAAGCGGCCGCCGTTAGATATTTGACGATGCTGGCTAAATCGCATTATAATTTATATAGAATTAGGTCCTGTTCAGCGATACCCCTATTCAACTTGAAGTATTCCATGAGCTTGGAAGCTTAGTATGCTAGATGTGACGTTCCTTCCTCCTATCTCACTCGTAGTAGGGATGATTAGCACAGTGAGATACAGATAAGTGTTAAGCCATCGTGACGTGGCATGAAAAACATCAAAAACTTTACCCGTAGTATAGATGTTTGGCTGCCTAACTCGTCTCTCTCCTTACCAGCCCCCTTTCAACACATACAGTGTATATTGATTGGAAGCACTGTATCTCGCACCCTAAATCTGCAGCTGCTGTCGGCTGGCAGATCTCGATTCGCCCCCCGCGGGAACTTCCTCGACTTCTCGACCAAATCAAGTTCCAACCCCACCCGAACACTGCAAGGATCAATCTTCTGCTGCACTTCTCACGTCACTGAAGAACCGCCATTCGAGTCCTGACGGTAACAATCCCAGAAACGCCTTTTTATCATACCTCATGCCTTCAATACTGTTGTCAAGATGGGTACAGGACTCGACGAGTTGATCGAGTCCCTTCTAAACGAGATTGCCTTTTCGGGTGTTCGGGGTGAGTTTTTTTACACACGCGACTCCTAGCTATTCATGCCTATCGTTCATTGGCGGTCATCAAGCGTCGCATAAACGCTCGGAATACATCGCTAACTGAACGCCAGGCTGCTCGGTCTCTAACTTATTGGCTGCAATCGACTCGTTTTACAAGCCCTCAGACAAGGAAGATGGATCTAGGAACACAAATATCGCCATTGTCCATGGTGATCACGTGGACCGACGGCAAGACGCTGCTAACAGAAACGATCTTGCCGTTGCGTCCAAAGTATGGAAATGGTTGGTAGCCAGGCCAGACGTCTCCATCGGTACGAACAAAGAGTTCAATCATCTGTCCCTGGAAGACGTTCTTGCTTTGCCAGAAGAAGTAGAGCTCCCACCGCTCGAACCAATCGTCGAATCTTCGGAGAAGCCGTCTTCTACAAACGCGAAAAGTCACGCTCGCCCCAAGTCAACCTTGTCTACGACGGCTAGAGAGAAAATCCCGGCAGTGCGACCAAGACTCCACGTATCCGAAGAGCGCCAGTGGAGAACGATTACAGGTCACGGTCCTGACTTGAAGCGAGTGCCGCTATTCGAATGGCGAGCACTTGTTGATATTGCTTCCGTTAAAGAAAAAGGGATCCTTCAAGGCGATCTTGTCCGACTGACCGGCCAAGACAAGAGATCACTTCCAACTCGCACAGATGCACTAGCAAGGAAAGGTTATGTCATTAAGCAGCCCATAGTTCTTCGCGGCGGCAAGTCCAGTAAGCTATGGCTTGCTCAGTTCTCAGAACATGCAAAACAGAGTGAAGAACGTGAAGGTCTTGATTACGACTTGCTCGACCTTTCCAAACAGGCTCTTACCAGCGATCTATACCCCGTCCCGTTCGCCGCCAAGTGGAATGGAGAAACGATCGATTACCTTGCTCTTGCCCAGGGCTTCATGGCCATTGTGAAAGCATGGGAGCTTATCCGCTACTGCGACGCTCGCGCTAAGTTGGGTGTCGGAGAGCGCGTACGTCAAATGCGGGCGCTGGCAAAAACGTGCCGTTGGCTCACCAATATTGGCGCCCTGTCTTTTGTTGGCGCCAAGTTTGCCGGAAGCAATAGGCTTTTCAAGGATTGTGTCAAGTTCATTCGCGATCCGTCTCCTGCGGAATGGTCGCATTTCCGTGCCACGCCTAAGACCCGAATGGTAGTACCATCCGGCCGCATTGGAAAGCGCGGAGAAGCGTCTCGTGCTGCCCACGCATCTCAACCGGGCGCATCCGGAAGCAAAGCTACTGGTAAATCGCTAAACGACACCGCAAGCAGACCGCCCCTTACCAGAATTATTCCTTCTCCATGGAAGCCACAGAAGCCGCTTCCAAACTCGGCCTTCGAAATCATCAAGCGGGCGGGTTCTAAGGGCACCTCAAACGCGGCGATATGCCGCCAAACCCTAGGATATAATTTCCGAAGACTTACGTCAGCGATGACCGGATCGATCTCTATGCCTACCAATGCTCAACCATCACATCTGAAGCATCTTAGCTTGATGTCCCGACTCAGTCGTATTGGGAAAACCATGACGTATACATTCTATGCCAATAGCGAAATCGCGGGCGATGAATCCGATGAACAGCAACAACAAACCTGGAGTGCTGAAAACGACACTGCGGCTTCAACAAGCACATCAGGCGATACTACCGCAGGCCACACTCATAACGTATTTTCACAACCTGACCTTAGTCGCTTCACCAGCAACACTGCCCCTTCGCTCACAGATATTAGCCAAGCAGAGCAATTAAACCGAGCCCTCACAAGGAAGCGAAAGCGATCTATACAAGAGGATCCAGATGATCAACCCTCGGCCAAGACACGCAGGGGTCCGGGACGCCCGCGGCGTCATCCAACGAGAAATACGAAAAGCGACCTAGGGTTAGAGCCAACTGAAGAACATCAAAATACTGGATCGAATGATACGGCCCAACAACAAAGTGCTGCATGTGAGCAGCCGCAACAGGAGGCGCCTCAACCTGTGCCTAGACCCCCTGGTGTTTATCGTGGCGTTCCAAACTCTTTAGATCCGGTCCCACGAAGGGGTAGACGGCCTCGGTCTTTAGTTCTCATATTCAGATCTGATAGACTGAAAGACCCATCTTTCCTTGGTGTATCCTCAGTGGACTCAGAGCTACCTGGCGGGGATAGATCACGCCATGGAGATGAAGCAACAAACACTTCCACCGGGCTGGCAGTCCAAAGTCAAGATGCCAACTCAATAGACGCCTCTGGCCGTGACGAAACACAGCCAGATATCTCACAAGATACACCTGCCCAACCTAAAGCTGCTGGATCCAAGAAAAGTGGACTTTATTGGTGCAAAAAGTGTGGAAACAGTTGGAAGAATTCTAACGGGCTTGAGTATCATCTCACCAAGTCCAGAACTGCCTGCAACCCAGACTTTGTGCCACCGTCTTCTGAATTAATCAATCATCGCAAACGAAAATTCACCCAACGTCACGCCGTAAACCGTTCTCCAGGACCTCGTTCGGTGATGGAAGACAATGGACACTATCGGGTAACCCTGACTCCGAGGGAGCAAGTTGAGTCACGATTTGACGTAAAAAAGCGCCCCAAGTCATCACGCTCTAAGAAGCCTTCCGTGGGTTCCTCTCTGGACGAGGGCACAATTGCCACACCACATACCAGCGCCGCCTCTCAGCCGTCAGCTCATCAGGGTAGCGTCATGTTGAAGGATCTCGAGGTGTATGATGCAAGCGACTATCAGCGCCCCCAGCGCCAGCATATAATGGGCACCAATAAGCGAGCTTCAACCTACAAAGGATCATCTTCCGTAGAAGATGCTCAGCCATTCTCCATGCATGGCCGCCGACAATCGTCCGTTGTCTACCCTGCTGAAAGTCGGATACTTCGCTTCAATGCCAACAAACACAATGAAGAGGCAGGCCCTTTCAACCAGTCACCATATAGCACCACTGACGCGGCTGAGTATCCAACTGATGGTTCGCCCATTCGTACAAGAATCCTTCCCAAGCGGAAGGCCAACCTATCTCGGGAGAATCCTCCTGCTATATCATATACTGGACGTCCCAGTAGCCGTAAACCCCTTCCGGGTACCTCTACTAGACCTGGTACTTCTGGCCTTCCGTTACCTAAGGTCGCAATGCAAGTATATGGAGCCGATGTAGATGGGACCGCCACCAGGGAACCTGAGCCGTCTACGGTGCAACCAGACCATAGTACTATCACACCTCGACCGCCTGTGAATAAATCACTCGCTTCTTTCGCAAGAGAGACGAGACCAAACGCGTCGAGTGGTGCCCGCCGCCGAGACCGCACGTTCCAGGTCATCGAATACCTTCTTGCACAGAACGACGGCGTTTTCCCTGGAGTTAGGTCTCTATTCATGGCGGTGGTCTCCGTATGGGCGAAAGAATTTGGGGACCTCGCGCCTCCGGATCGAAGAGTCTGCCAAAACGCCGTGAACCAAATGGAGCGGAATGGGCTACTGAAACAGATGCACTTTTACTTCTTCGATGACCAGGCCAAAATGAAGGAATGCGTTGTATTAGCCAAAGTGGGCATTAAGGGTAGCCCGGCAGTGGATTCATGTGACGACCCTCGTGTCATAGCCGTGAAGGAGAAAATGAGAGAGATGTACCCCGAAGCTTACGTTCCGGATGCCTTTTCCCTTTCACCAGACGAAGCTAAGTTGTTTGATGAACTCGCATCCCAAGGAAAGGAACAAAACCAGACACGAAGCCTCCGAGTGCCTAGAGATCTCAAAAGTGTGCAAAACATCGAGACTCTTCGGTATGAAAGTTCGGTAATGGGTGATATCCCAATCCATCGATCCAGCACCAAACGACTAGGAGATGAAATACAAGCTGAAATCCAACCACCGCCCAAACGACCCTACCTTGATGTGGAACAATCAGATTCCATTGAGAAGGCCCGGAAACCGCGTAAGCGACCCGGTAAACATGAACTGTGGGATAGCGGTAAACTGGCCGTCTACATCTGGAGCCAAAGACAAAAGTCTGGCGCCATATGGGATCAACCTCGTTCATGTCTTCAAGACCCTAAAACCGGAGCCTGGTCTTGGATGCCAGGAACTAGCCCGCCTCAAGTGGGTAGAATAAATACGATTTTGTCTTCGGTGAAGAGTGCCAAGGACATCGATGCGTCTCTAAAACGAAAGGGCCGCAAGTCATGGGCAGATATTAACGGCAGCACTGAGAACGACAAAGAAAACCAATATGGCCATCAAAACAGCAGAGAAATACCAATTACTGATGCTGATGTAATAATGAGGGATAGGGATGCATATGGCGGACCGAATACTCGTATCCCTAGAGCACCTCCCGCTCGATTTGGAGTCGATAGTTTGGGATCGGGCGAATATGGAGAAGATGCATATGGAGAAAGTAATAGGATGTCTGGAGATGAAAGCATCGACTCTTACGTACTCGGGACGAAAACATCAACTAGAGCGCCGGATAGCGGGGAAGTTGCGGCATGGTCTGGTCGCCGGGGCTCCTTCCCTGATGCTCAGGATGCGGCAAGCTTCGCCGCCACTAGATCGATACCGAGAACTTCCCGGCAGTCGAGAGGGAATCAGCCCCATAATGTCCCGGATACGCCAAACTCTGCACACCCCACCTCTCCGTTCATATGGGTCGACGCGTCATATGGCGAGTTCCTTGAAAACGTCGAAGCTATCCAAAAGTGGGAACAATCTACTGAAGATTCTCAGGATCTGACTCAGGGAACAATTGCATCCGATCACGACTACATATCTCTCACAGTTAAAAAAGCCGGAGCCAAAACAAAACCTACAGATCTGGAGTGGCTCGGTGCCAATCAACTTACCGCAAATAACATGCCTGAGGAGGTTCAAAACACACCATCCGAGGATGAGGATTACGGTGTTTCGTCAGCCTACGACAAGAGATCAGGATACAAGACAACAAGGCACGAGATGGCGGAAAAGAGTGGTTCACGACCAAAAGCCATTCCTCGGAAGAGCTCCAAAGGGACCCAAAACTCTCTTTCATATGGCCCTGGGTCACCCATGCAACACGATTCGTTCATTGAATACAAGACGCGAGAGCTTACTTTCATACCTAGGCAACCCCGGGGCCGTTTCAGCAAGCCCGCGGTACACGATGAAAAATTGGGTGCTAAACGCGAAGACGAACTTCTTGCTGCTTGCGTTGTTTTCAAAACCCTCCTTGGCGGTCTTGATAAGAACCTAGATATAGGTTTGCTACTCAAGCATTTCCCAGGAATATCACTATCAGCCATCAAGAAGTTCTGGCCTAGAATCAGTAGGGAGCGAAAGTCGTACGTGCAGGCGTTGACAGCAAAGTTTCAGGAAGCGTTTCTCGAGGCTTACGAGAAAGGCGATCTACCACCCCTTAATTACGACGATATTGAGAATTATGATTGGGCAGGACTGATTTCTTGGACGACTCAACTGGAAACACACGAGGACGTAGACCTACCAGGATCACGACAAGCACTTCAGGAGCAGTATCACGTTGAAGATGTGGGAGACGAAGCTACAGATTGGAGAGAGACTTGGTTTGCCACCACTTCGACATACAATCGACTTGAAGCCGTTGCTAGCGAGACGATGTCAATCCCGCTCCCGCTCGAGGGCCAACGAGATAGCTTGGTTCTAGAACGTGCTCGGACGTGGGTTCGCTCAATCTGCTGCACTTCTCTGAAAGGCGTGAATGTCAAAGAAAAGCTCGTCCCAAAGCTTCTTGAATTGGGGGACGGAGACGTCAACGAGACCAACCGGATCCTCCAAAAGATCGTGTCAGAGCTTAACGCAGACAAGGTAATCACCAGAACCAAGGGGAAGGGTCTTGGCGGGAATTTCAGAATTCACGGCATGTTCGCCAAGCAGCTCGAAAAAATGGCCAGCACGGCCAAATTCAGGCAAGCCATCGTCTTCAAGACACAGCTCGACGAGGTCTTCCGCCGCGGGGAGGAATTCATCATGCCGTACGCCTCGGACGACGGGTCCATCATGGCGGTACTCAATCTGCAAGCCCACGGAAGAATCCGCAATACCACCGTCGATATGCCGAACATCCCCTTCGGCTTCGAGCCCGGCAACTACGAAGGCAGAACTTTCCCTAAGAGTTACTACCATTTCAAGATTCGCCTCGCGCCGACCGAGACGTACCTATTCAATGACGACATGGCGCTTCTCAAGCAGGCCCATCTCATGGGCCCTCCGACCCAGGGGCCAGGAGAGAAGATCCCAATCTGGGTCGACTTCTTCGGCAAGGTGAACGCGGCTCGCTGGGCGGATTACGTCAGCATGATTGTCTCGACCCTGGCTATCAAGGGGCCGATGGCACCCGCCATGTGCGTCACTCTCCTGAAACCCCTGGTCGAGGAGTTCGAGCTCCAGTTGATTATAGACTGGCTCGACAAGCTCGGCCTCGTGCAGCAAGCCGTGGCCGGCTGCGGCGTGACGGCGGCGGAGTGGTGGTGGCTCGTTGCCGGGGACATCGTCCAGGCGAGCGATAAGACGCGGTTGGAGACGGAGGAGTAAGAGTTTGGTTTTTGTCTGGTTTATTCCGTCAACGGGGGCGTTGGAGAGAAAAAAAATAACGCGTCTGGTTGATTAATAAATCCATCTGGTTGTTTAGTAAATCAATCCGCGTGAAAGCATTTCCGACGGCGCGGGATCAGGGGGGGAGTCATATTTCGGACCGGGCTTGCGGAGTTTGGCTTCGGAACTTGCTTGGCTTGCGGTGGCTATACATAGTTGAGCATTCACGTTCCGTTACGGCATGATGAGCCCGATAGGGGTGTTCTGTTGATAATTACCGGCCCCCGTATATTGAGACATTGCATTTTACTTTATGAGTATGGAAATCGTGTGAACATATTCCGCCGGCGTTGTGGCTTTTGCTGCGCGCACGTATTTCTGAACTGTGGAGTCAGAAAAGGGGGCGACGATTGTTACGCTCTCATCAGTCACGCCTTCGCTTGACCAATAACCCGGCCGACAATCTGCGTTTTCATCATTGGGCGCATAACAAAGACCCAGAACTGACTTCTAACCCAGCCATTGGCGACAATGATTAGATAGATTAGGGCGTCACGTCCGCGAAGCGGACAGGGAAACGGACCGATCACCCATATATGGCAGTGCCCTGGATATTACCATAAGTCCCGTCCAAGTCCGATAGATGCGTATATATGTAGATGCTTTCTACGGATAATAGCGCTATGTATGCCGCGTTCTGCGGCGCGGATCGAGGCGCGTGAAATGGCAATGCTCTATATAATAAGATACCTAGGCTAAGAAACACGAACCGGGGAACCTCGATGGAGAGGGAGGCCGGAAAGAAAAAAAGTGCAAGGCGAGGTTTTGATATTCCAAAATCGCGGTAGGTAATTCGCACACGGGCTGGTAAGACCTGACCAGTGCCCCAAAGAAAACATGATGTGTGTATCATTGCCAGCTATACACCTTGCTGGTCCCTGTAACGCCGAACTCCGTGTTATGTTTTGTTGTAGGGTTATGCTCGTAGCACGACCTTGAGGATAATGGCGACTAGCATCATTACTAATGACATGATGGCGTAGTCAAGCCAGGGCGGCACGCCGCCGTTCGGATCGATATGTATTTGTTGTTGTTGCAGAGTTCTAGGAGGGGCGGATCCCATTGGATCCGGCAATGGTACTCTTGTCGTCGGCGTCGGTGCCGGCGCAGCAGCAGGTATGGGCGCGTCTTGCATCCTCTCCGGAATAGTTTGTACAAAGCCCTCAGCTAATTCCGCGCTCTCGACATCTTCCTTGGCACCCTCGTCCGCGGCGGCCTTGGCCTTCTCCATCTCGTCGCGAAACCCCATTCTCAGCTCCGCAGGGATCTCAACCTCCTTCGCCTGTGCAGATTCGCCGGCCCCGCGACACCGTTCCTCGCACTCGGCAATAATCTCTTCGTTGGTCTGCGCGCATACGCCACAGCGCCAGGAACGGCTGGACGCAGCGAGACGTGTCCTCACGGCGTCGCTGGTGTCTAGCCCGCCAATCTGCCCGCCCGCGCCTGTTTCCATGAATGTCCGCAACGCAACGAGCGCCGTGCGGACGCCCCAGGCCGGTTGCCATGTCTCCTCATGATGGCCGGATATGCTGAGGCAGATCTCTCGGTTCGGCTCGAAGCGGCCGCTGGGGGTCATGAAGCGGAACGAGGGCGGACTGAGCGGGTAGGCTGGCGGGAGGACAATGCGCCCGTGGTAAAGACCCTCGGCGAAGGCCGATTTCGGGGGCCCGCGCAGCGTGAAGTGCCACTCGAAGAGGTCTGATTCTAAAGGCGATGCGGTATAATCGGGCGACGGCGAATTCGACAGCTCGGCTGCCTCGCGCACTGGAGGATACGTTGACGGTTATTACTCTGGATTGGGCTGGTGAGGGCGGCGGGACGAAATGGGTATAGAGTACACACATATACGCTTGATGGTGGGCGATTTGGTGTTGAACTTTGGGGTGGCCATCCTGTTCTGCTCGAAGTGACGAGGACTCTAATAAGTAACGATACAGACAGACGCAGGAGGCCCTGGCTGCATAGGCATTCACCGGCCGAAGCAATCACTCATATAGGAAGAATCTCGGGGGAGAGCAGTCGTTCAGACAGCTTGTTGATATGGAGGCGATAGCGACAGGAGAGGGCAATGTTAACGACTAGATAGGATATAGAGGAAGGCTACTGGTCAAGACGAGACGTGTGCCTATTGTACAATAGAAGGCAATCGGCAGCCATTTAAGAGACTTTACTTGAGATACAGACGGGGAGTTGAGATGGTGAGGTTCGAATTCAAGGGCATTCTGGACGGGCACGGAACGTGTGTCATTTGGCCAAGCTGGCTACTCGAGCGGGCAGAGGGAACTCGTTCAACACGGGGAGCATATGTGGAGCAAGATTGTGCCGTAGGAATGTGTACCCATCACGGAAAATTGAACATATTTCAGGTCTCGGTACAGTATGAATTGGCTACAGCTCAGTGAGAATCCTCGCCGTTATATATACAGTATGGCCATTACAAACACTATATCAATACTTAGGACTAACCTGTCTACGTAGGGATAGGTACATGCAGGGAAGGGAGATCCGTATTGGAACGCCTCATTTGCACAGCCACTTCATCCAGGACGGTTACATACTCCTCAGTCCTTGATATACACGTGTAAGTCATTCTTGCTTGCGACTTCAACCAAGCTCAGCATCGTGAAATAGAGAATGTATGACCGCACCGCTTTTGCATGGAGTGTTACTAGCCGGAGAAAATGAAAACTCGAAGAAGTCTCGATATGCTTGCTTAAGTACGGACTACGTACCTAAGAATTATTCAGCTCATACATGATGTATGCGGCCATGGAATCATGAATAAAGCATTTATCTATCTCGACTTACGGTGACGGTGATGATACGGTAGAGACATGATGTTCAGTATCGCGTACTTCCATGACACGGACCTCTCAGAGACACGGTTACCGTCCGTAGTCACGTGGATCCTGCTACCGAGGCCCATTCTCTATGATGAGGAAAGTACGAACGGCCGTAAATGTGACTCGGGCAGGATCTAGCGTAGAATCAGGCAAGTTCTTCCTCGGACCTTAACAAGCTCTTTCTCCTGTCCTTCCCATCTTGACTTCTGGTCTACCTACACTACCACAGGTGCCTCTCTTCGGTTTCCCTTCCCTCCCTTCCTCCCCCGTCGAGCCTCTCTTTCTCTCTCTCTCTCTCTCTCTCTCTCTGTCTCTCTCTCTCTCTCTCTCTCTCTCTACATATTCACTGGCTCGGCTCGGCTCTCCCCATCGTCACCTCCTGACACTACGTGAGACAACAAGGTGGTGATGGTAATCGTCGCCGTCCCGTCACAGTTCAACTAACGCACTCTTGACAGCTTAGCGGCGGTCTTGGAACTTCTCGATAGTCCACTTGAGCTTGAATAGGTTCCAGACGCTTCCTATGCCGTATCGCAACCATGAGTGTCAGCACTGAAGACTCCGATGCAGCCGAGGCTCGCCGCTCGCTCACTTGCCCCAAATGCAAGGAAACGTTTACTAACATTCACGACCTAAATACACATCAGGAATTCAAAAAGCATTTCGTCTGTCGTCACTGCAGCGGATGCTTCTGGTCTGAAAGCCAATTGTACACCCACAAGCGAGATGTATGCTATTGACCGGCTAAGGTATTCTTTCATTGTCTGCGATCAATATGATCTAACTACCTCTCTGCAGAAACATCCCTCTCCTCAATCACTTGATTGCTTCGGCTGCCGGTCCCGTTTCACTCACCCTGGCGAGTTTTGGCAACACCTCGAGTCTGGCAAGTGCCCTGTCATCTTACCCAGTGACATAGCCAAACTACGAAAACAAAAACTCGACTTTGCCGAGCAGCTCGAAAAAAGACGGGTGACTACCGGTAACTGTAAGTAACATCTATAGTCAACTCCATCCCATGCCTGTAGAAGTCATGTCTAGTGATATATTATCCGAGTCAGACTCTAGTCCTGGGATTTTTCGATATTTCTATACTTCACCTAAACTGACGCTATGTTCTGAAGTTTTATCTGGATTTGACGCCCCAGAGGACCTCATCAAGACAGATTCGTTGGCCCCAGTTTCCAAAGAAACTGCACCCGACCAGGTTGTGGTGCCCGACAACTACATGGGCCCCGTGGTCCCACTGCTCTCAACGGGTAATGCTTACAGGATGTACTACCGCAATGAAGACTTTCCAGATTTGCCTACAAAGCGGAACGTCCCAACGGGTCCTACCCAGGGCGTTGATGGTTGGGCAAATGACAAAGCAACCTCACAAACCCTCAATGGTGCTCCAACTAATCCAACCGAGGGCGAGCCACAGGGCGCTCCCGCCCGCCTCGTCATTATTGATCCCGATGCCCCTGGATTCAATGTGAATGTGTTTTTCGATCAAGACTACAAAAAGTATGCTTGTCCCCATCGGACATGTTTGTAAGTCATCTACGTCCCTGTGTTACGTGCACTCGAGGAAAATTCTTCTGATTCATTGATCTCGTCACAGCAAGAAGTTCCCCCTGCGTATGGGCTTGATCAGACATCTTCTGTCTCCGGACCATACCGGAGGTCGCTTTCATTGCATTCGTTGCAACAAGGTTTTCGCAACTGTATCTCGTTTGATTTCCCATATGGAAACGGCGACCCGCCGTTGCTGCGTTCGTGATAGCGACGAATTTCGAACCGCCCTTGGTCAGCTTACTGGCGGCATTGTTGATTATAATAGGCACTCGGGCACGTTTTTCGTCGATAAGAATTCGGTTCAAGAGCTCCTCAAACTTCGGTCTAATTCAGTGGCTACACTTGAGAAAAAGAAGACTGAAGATGCTGACGTCGAAGAGAAACAGGGGGATCAGGGCAACAATTATATCACTGAATGGTAGCTGGCTCGCGCCGTCGAGCAGTTTGACTCTGCACTCCGGACAGTTGGCTCAGGGCCGGTATTTCATTGCTTTCATTAGCTAAACGACTGGCTGAGAAACAGGGGCTACCAGTTACAGAAGATCAATCCTGAGAAGGGTGGTAGGCTTAAGCTACCTCTCATATTACATAGGTAGGTAGAAAGCTGCGTAGTAAGATCTAAATGCATCGGCAGCACCTACTCGTTGACGTTGCAAGATACACAGCTATAGGCAGCTGTATGCAATCAGAGACGAGATTACCGGCAGAAGAAGATCAATGATAAAGAACCCTTTCACCTTTGTGGCTTGTATTTGGCTTAGGTATTCACACTTCGTACGTGACTGTATGCTGGGTGGCAGGAAAGATGTGGCTTAGCCGCAAGCACGTAACTAGCTACACCGCCACGATGCCGTACCTGCACTAAATTTGTACGCTACAGCGATCAGCGGGCGCCCAGCAGCGCTGAGGATCCACCTCTGGGGCCGTCCAGGCTGCGCTAGGCGAACCCAAGGCGCCGCCGGTACCGTGGCTTCCGGCTGATGTTTCGTCCCTTAATTATGGGCCTTAATTATGGGGATTATTAATAGTTACCGAACTTGCTGCGAACCTACGACGCTCCGTCTTCCATCTCACCCTCGCTTGCGCTACCGATTCCTCGCCCTCAACACCTCCTCATGATGTGACATCCCGTGTCTTCCAAAATACGCGCAAGACAACAAGATCGCCCACATTCGCTTTCCGTTTTCTTGGAGTTTTGGCCCGGTTTCGCGTCCTTAATCCGAGCGGTCGCATCTTTCGATGGACGCAGCCTTGTCGCCGTCGCCATCATCATTCAGCAACATGTCTCGACGATGGGCACGCAGGGTCGAACGCTATTGCTGCGGTTGCATCACCTACTTCCCCTTATTTTTCATCTATGGGCTCACCACCTGGGCCCTGTGGGTCGTCGTCAGTATAGGTTCCTTTCCAAGTCCGGGTAAGGAGAAGGAAAAAGGCTGGATAGGTAAGCCGTATTTCCCGCCGAGAGAGGCGCCAACGCAAATCGCCGTTTAAGCCGCTGACCGCCAGCGACTTGGCGACGATAGGGACGCCCTCCTCAGTCGGTGCCTTTATCCTCTATGTTCTGGTCAACTGGTGCTACAACACAGCCGTCTTTACCGACCCCGGCAGCACCACAAATAGAATGGGCTACTCGACTCTGCCCACCGTAGCCCCCCCGAACATGACATCCCTCACCGTCAAGTCCAGTGGAGAACGCCGTTTCTGCCAGAAATGCCAAGCGCCGAAGCCTGATCGAACCCACCACTGTTCTACCTGTCGTCGTTGCGTGCTAAAAATGGACCATCACTGTCCCTGGCTCGCCACTTGTATCGGATTGGGAAACCACAAGGCGTTCTTGTTGTTCCTGATCTATACCACAATATACTGCTTCTACTGCCTTATTGTGTCCGGGAAATGGGTCCACGATGAGTTGCTGTCCCAAACAGAATATGCTAACACGATCATGCCCGTTAACTTCATTTTGCTTGCTGTGGTTTCCGGAATCATCGGTCTCGTTCTGGGTGGCTTCACTGGCTGGCACATCATGTTAGCGGTCCAGAACAAAACCACCATCGAGTGCCTCGAAAAAACAATATACTACAACCCACTGCGGCATGGTCAGCAACGCCAGTACGTGACCCAGGACGGTAATGATGGGGCACCACTGTCGAAGTACGGCCAGCAACTCATAGACCCGCACTCAAACGCGGCGCCGGCCATCAACCACCTGGAAGGAGGTGAAGCTACCTTTTCTAGAGTTGACGGGAGGCTCAGCCATGCCTCATACGAAGAAGTAGAACGATACCGTGCCCGGAAGCGATACGAGGAGTACATGGACGAGGAAGATTCGAAAAAGTTGCCCAATGCATTCGATTTAGGCGCGAAGAATAATTTGTTACATATGTTTGGCCCGAAGCCCTGGCTTTGGTTCTTTCCTATTATAAACACTACGGGTAATGGCTGGTCATGGGAACCAAGCCCCAAGTGGCTGGCCGCAAGGGAACGAATTACGAGAGAACGCGAGGCCCAGCGAGAGCGAGAACGTAACGCTGGGTGGGGAGAGCCTGATACACTGGATACACCGATAACGGTCACTTACACGCCACGACCTCAAGGGGCCGGTAGACATTACGTGCCACCCGCACGACCTAGTGGCCGGCGCGCACCGTCTAAAGCAGACCGTATCCTTGGCCGGGATCCCAACCTGTATGCCGACGAACCGGCGAGCTCTGTATCAATGAAGACGTTAGATCGAGACGGCCGTGCTTTTAAAAGCGAGTTGGATATGGTTAGTGACGATGAGGACATCCAAGGAATAGGCGCAGAGAATAGAGCCATGAACGTGGTAACAAACGGCGCCTGGGCCCGTAACGGAGCTAGCGGCTTGTTAAAACAGGCAGTTCGAAACAACCACTCGACCTCACCGAAAACTGTCCCTCAAGATGATGAAGGGGTAGACTGAGAGGTCGAATCATTTCTTGCTCTTGGGTGGTATTTTACATGGCGCTCAGCACCAGCTATCAGGGGCTGCCGCTTTCCTTAACTCCATCGCGTAATGGGAAATGCATGGCCGGAATTGCATGGCCGCGGCGTTTGATGATATTTGCGGCTTTTGATTGCTTTTTGGCTTTTTTGGTTTTTTTTGTGGATTCAGCATCAATTGTAGCAAGTACATTTGTTTGATTGATCTTGTGTACTTCAGTTATTGCTAATTCTTTATATACATAGAACACCCATTGTACATGCTTGCATCATGGCCCTGCTTGCCGGTCCCTGTTCTGGAGGGACTACTTGTGTATGTACCTTACGTATCTCGCTTGAGGGTATATACGTCGGTGTGCCGCTCATAATCCGGAACGGTGCCGTGACTATTGCTGCTTCCTGGGTATTATCGACAGATGAAGCCACGTTCTATGTTTTTCGCCTTATGCTATGCAGTGCGTTGAATGGCGCAAAGCTCACTTGTCGATATCGTAGGCGGGTAGTCTAGAAGATCGGAGTAAGGAACAGGTCTTGCGAAGTTCTTTTTTTTTTTTATATATATTCATGATGGCTTAAGGGATGAGGCGGCTCGGCGCTTTGATTGACTCCTTCCCCCCCTTTTTTCTACCATGCTGGTTGTATATTGCAAGCCCTTGTTGATTCTTCTGTTACGTACTTGTGTTAGATAGGCTCTCGCGAGACGATGGAGCTGGAGGATCGTTTGTTCTAACTTCTGGGCGGGTATGCTCAGTTTATTTGGAATGACTTCGTGGACTGTGCTGGATGGTAAGATAGTGAAGACGCGGCGTGAGGTTTGCTGGTGCGGATCTGATGCTCTTTGGGATGGTGTTGCATTATGGGTCTGTTGTCAGTCGCTGGGAGTTTTATGGGTATTACGGGTGAGGCGCAAGGGATTCTGGGATGGCTGGGGATGATGTGGGTTTAAATTGCTGGGTTTCTTTTCATGGTCTCTTGGCTCTCTTGCGAGACTTCGGTGGTTATATGGGTGTTTCTTCGCGTTCTCTGGGGGGTTGATTCCTTGGTTGGTCTGTGATGGTTTACCTCGTGTTTTGGACTTACTTTTATTAGGAGTAGTTCTGGCTTGGGGGTATTTCTGGATTGGAACTGTGGACGGATCACGGTTGTTCTTGTGCTTGTCTGCCATGCTTCTGGGCTGAGCCATGTCCACCTTCGGGATCGTGACCCTGATCCTTGAAACATGCCTTATGGGTTTCAAATTTTGGTATAGTAGGCCTACGGATTATGCTCTACAAGATTCCCCATGCTGGACGGCGCGGGTAGGGCCTTGGGAAGTAGGGTTAGGTCAGTGGCTCGATTCAGGGGTTTGGTTAGTATATCCCAGGCTTGACCGAGGATGCTTGTAAAGCTATGAGAGTAGAGGATCGTGGGCTGAGAACGAGCTGGGTTAGATTCTAGAGCTTCCCGCGCAGAATTGGAACGGCGATGTTGGACTAGAAGATCTGGGTTCGAAGGTTTCCGTCTAATCGTCGTTTATTGGCAATGGCGGCTTACCCGTCCGCAAGGTAGACAGCTATACCCTATGAACGTAGGTCATATTTATATCTACCTCCTATGAATATACGATTTAGCTACGAGAGAGCTCGACCAGGGGTGAAGTTACTAGACGAACATTAACGTACATCGTAGTCAACACTACGTTCTTACTACTTAGAACTAGCGAAGGGGCTTGACCAGCTAGTTTCTCCTGTGATATTTACATAAATGGGTGGTTCTGGATGCTGAAACTTGTATTATGGTGACGAGGTTTCTATTTCATCGGAGTGCTAACGATAGCCTCTGAACTGACGCCAGATCTACAATATCTTCTATGGTGTTTATGGCTGATGTACTGCGCATGCTGCCGACTCCTAAGTCCATATTTTCGTTTCATTAATGGTGTACATGTCCCCTCGTGTTCGTGTCGATCATAGCTGTTCAAAAGTTCAAAGATCGCCTAAGTCAAAGATTATCTAGTCGTTATGATTCCACGCCTCGTTTGGTAACTGGTTCTGGGATGGAAAATTTACCAAGTTACAGCCTACGCTTTTCACGGAGTTTATCCCATAATTTTGGTATGTTGCGTAAAACCTGAGGACACAGTTCGATCTAACTACCTACGTTTAATCTAGTCTCTTCTACGTACAAAAGCTTGACGCCCTGAAAACATGGCGATGTGGTGCCCCGAGGACGCACCTATTGGCCAGATACTACACGCAAGCTCTCCAGCGCTAGAGGGCCGAGGGTAGCGTATATCCAGAAGGCCATTCAGTCCGTAGTATAGCGTGTTCGCTCGGCCTACCATGCTGCTCGGGGACTCCGCCTATAACGAGGGGGTGGCGCCCCTATTGACCTGGCTGCGAGTTGCCGTGCAGCCGTGCCCAAGCAATAGGGTAAATACGATAAGGGATACCGTGGAGCCCTCATGATGCCCTATCAGCGGAGCGTTCGGAGTGCCGGTAGGCGAGGAATTACGCGTACATACGCCCGAGCAAGGAGAGGGAGTCCTCACACGAAGATAACGGAGTCTATAGCAGCGTGAGTCGGAGAGGGAAGCCAAGAACACCGAGTTCATCGAATCCGCCATGGGCAAAGAATTGGCCCTTTGTGGGTCGGTTTTTTTGGGAGGGGGGCTTGCTACATCGCGTGATCTGGGCAGCCCACGTCGTATAAAGGGCAAAAGGGAATTTATCAAGTTTTCCCGCTCCCGGCTATTGGTATTCCTCCGCCTGCCACTTTCTGGTCGAGTTTCGCATTTACGGAGTCCCGGCCCCAATAACCTACCTCGTAGCTCTCGCGTATGTATATCCAGGACTGCATTGAGACTCCCGGGACAGGATATCACGGCATCTGCGAGAGAAGCAGGCCGTGTACGGAGATGCTGGACTCATGTACGCTCGCCTCCACCTCAGTCGGCGCCCAATGCTCGGACGACGTTCTCCCCGGCCCCTCCCTTGTCTTCGATTCTTGGTTGATTGCTACCGAGTCCTGATCCACTGCCAGATAAGACACAATCTCCCAGACGAGGACGAGAAGGAAGAGGAGGAAGAGGAGTAGAATGAGGCGTTCAAGTTCCACGACGTTATGCACTCGGTATGTATGTCCTCGAATGCGGCCTGGATAGAACGGGAGTTGTTGGGTTGTCTGTGGATTGCACGGGACTGACAGGTAATATACGTTCGTATGGGGGCAGTTTATGGGTCATGATACGCCCGGCTTGGGTAGGAATCGGGATGAGGGGGTTGGTTCTAAACCACAACGTCTGGCGGCAACAGGACGTTTTGGGATCATCCCCTAGTAAACCCCATGATGTGGGAAAACAGAAACTACCAAAGCAGGTTTTCATATTATCTATTAATTTACTTTTCGTAGAGTCCCGACCGAAATCGAAGCTGAGTTTTATTTTGGTTTTATTCTTATTTTTCCCCTTTTTTTTCCTCTAGGGAGGGGGCGACGCCGTGTCTTTCAACCTAAGCTTCTGGTACTATATGAAGAATGCATCGAGCCAAGACAGAATCGATAATGGCGTTTTGAATTCCCCAATTTTTTAAAAAAGAGAGAAAGAAAAAAAAAGTTCCCGGTGAGCTTCTGCTTGTTAGTTGTTTGGCGGATTATTTGGCAACTTCCGGATTGACCGGGATTTCGAAAGGCCTGCTATATGCAGGGCACCATGCAAGTGAGCGATGAGGGCAATGATGTTTGATTTGGCCGTGCATACACGGGATCAGGTGGCAGATTGCAGGATCAATGGCATTGCGGGCGGTTGCATTTTGCATTTCGATCTGCGTGGTTTCTACTGCCGCCTTGGTATTTGTCAATCGCCGGCGCCTCTAGATAGATACATTGGCTGGGACACCGTATACGCGTGAGTCCAGGTGGTCACCCAGCCAGTCTATCGGGAGGGTTCTCGCGTTGTCTTCGCTATCCTATCGCATCCATTCTATTCATTTATTCATTTTATTCTATATTGACGGTTTAAACATGGGTTTCTGTTCAAGGGGTTGTGGCATAACCCGGGCCGCAGGCTGGCGAAGTCGATAGGGTTAGCTCCTTTCAACTCTTTCAGAACTACTTGGGATGAGGAAACCGTCAATATATGCACGCCACCGTACAAAGAACAAAGCTGGCTTGTATGCTGAGTGCTAATAATCATCTATTTGTACCCTGTTCGTACCCCTTTTCCCGAAGGCATAGCTAAAAACCGAGCAAGAGGTCTGTGACGGTAGGTAATTATTTAGTCCATCCAGCCTTCCAACTCTAATCCAACTCATCGCTCACCGGTGCTATAAATGGCGATGAGCAGTCACCACTAGCATTATCTTCAGACATGTCTCTCCGGCACAGGTACCTCAAATGACATGATATGATCCAGCGCGATAACGGCCTGACGCTTATCTATCGCCTGGACTTGAGCGAGACACGTTCCACTGCATCGGGGATATGAGGGCATGACAGATATATATGGTGGGTGCCTGCGGTGGAAATGCAAGGGACGAAGCGATGCTACCTATCAAGTTAGTCGGCGCGAGCTCATCTTCCCAAGCCAGGCCTGAGCCAGGCCAGGCATAGCATCTTTCACTTGGTTCCTCGACGCCGAAGTACGTGTACAACGCGATGGGGCGAAGACGGGATGCGAATTGTTAGCTGGGTGCTTGCCGAAGAGCAAAGCAGTGCTATCAGAGCAGATCTCCCGACATAGAATGTAGCGGAATGCGGTGCAACTCCTAGGCGCCATGTAGGCACGTGCGGATCAGCATAATAGTCGAGTAGGGAAGATAGGGGAAAGGGGGGTGGCGGCGACGAGGGCATCCAATGCAGGCTCGATGGCTCTTTTTGTGGCACAGAGACGATGCGGTGCGGCTTATGGATCGGCGAGTCGTCGCGTGTCACCAATCGCCTCAAGCCCGGCTGCGAGGAACTCAATGTGACGATGGCCTACACGCAGACGACATTCAGCTCCCGATTGTTATCGAGAGAGTCCTTGCGAATGGTGCAGCCTGTGTGGTTGTAAGCGTGCCGTGAGTATGCCGTCTGCTCACTGGGGTTAAGATACGGGAATTGGATTTAAAATCGGTGATTCATGGATTAGTAAAGCGGCGCGACCCATCCATGCGCCATTCTCTTCGAGATGCTCCTTTTGCCGCACGCCTAGTGGTTTGTTTGTCCCGAGTTAGCGCTGGAGCTGAGATGAATGGGCGGTAAGACGGTCATGGTATGGCCTCCCTGATGTGACATTCGGCCGCTGATTCGGTCCAAAATCGGAGGATAGTTATACCTGAACCCCTTTACCATCAACTGGCAGTGCCCGAGGGCCCGAGACGCACCCAGGATGAAGCTCTCATGACGCCTACGGCAACGAAGTACGAAACCTCGCAGCCAGCATATTACGTATATATTATAAAACACATAAACACCATGTGCGCTGAGCGTCGCCGCAGGAGTCAGACGACCTCGACGGCCGTGGCGTGCGATCCGAAACGGTACCGGATTCGGGAATGACTGCAGACAAAAGAATGGATCTGAGTACATAAATGTAGAACGTTACGTAAGACCAGGGTCTCTTGGCCGCATTCTGCGACCGCTTTGGGCATCTCGAATCGGAGCTCGTCAGCCCTAAATAGTGTGTCTCGACGATGCATTGAGAACATCGAGAGCCCAATATGGCATTGTGGCTGGACACACTAAGACAGACCCTCCAGGGGGTTTACCACGTCCAGGGGACCGGATAGGCACCACCGTTTGAGTGGACGGGGCAAGGGATGGGCGGGAGGATCGGGGAGCAGGTCTAGACACATGATGAGAAAAGTCGGAACGGATGAGTTACCGTTTTGATGGGAATCATGAGAGCATCTGCCATAGCGCAGACGAGCAAGTACCCGCTACAGTAAACGAATTGCGGCGGCACGGGCAAGGGCAGGACATGGGAGACTCGGTTGGCCGAAGTGCATTGCACATTGCATAGCAACCGACGCGCGACCGCATTATACGATGCAGGACGTGCATGCAGTGCACAACGCGGGGATATGGACTTACAAGGAGTTACCTGTCTACATTTTGTTACAGTGTATTACGCACGGTATCAATATAGGCAGTGCCGGTATAGACCACAGTGTGAGATGCGCACGGCGTGACAGGTATGTAGGGCTGAGACTAAGAAATAAGCTAATCGATTCTGCAGGCGGCCATTTTCGGCCTGTGCCGATCCCACTTATCGCATGGAGTCGACAAGGGACCTCCAGCGCCAGCTCCAGCAGAGCTCCGGCACAGCTCCAGCAGAGAACCTCCCTAATATAATCCTGCGCACACTAAGCCGTCCACACCCTCTCGCGCTCACCATCTCATCTTGCCCACACCGCACATGGTCGGGGACAGCTTCATGCATGGCTGGCGAGACTTGCACTTCGTGTCCGGGCCAAGTACTGCTACATCTTCTAGATACATTCTATTCTCTCTGTCTCCCTTCTGAGTCGGTTTGCGGACCTGCTTTCCCTTTCCCTGCCCGATGGCACGTCCGGCCCAACAGGGCATCCTGCAGCGATGATCAACTAACCAACGCGTGTTCTGAATTATGATCTGTCGCCTGTTGGCATCCCCAAGAGACACATTTCCAATCACGACGCTGCCGTCTCGTCATACGACTCGACCCGTATGGCGGCCGGTCGGCAATGGCCAGTGATGCGAGCGGCCGAACAACGGCAGAGCCAGGTTCGGCCATTCCACTCAACGATGGTATGTACAATAGACGGGTAGGCAGGAGGAGCAGGCAGGAGGAGCAGGCAGGAGGAGCACGAGCGCTGGGGCGGGTTCGGCTTCTGCATGGCTATACAGACGTGGCCGCATGGCCACGCAATTGGTGCTTTGCGGGCTCAAGCCGGGCGGAAAACTGGGGTCGGGATTTCCGTTCACAGTTGGTCGTGGCGACTGGTCAGGTAGTACCGATACTGATAGTGTCGCTGCGATTCTTTGTCGTCGCGACATGACGCTGTCTGCGGTGAAGATCGGCGCCATTCACCGACCACCTACCTCTTCAGACCTTGCTCTTCCCAGCCGCGCGCCCGAAACAGAAGGGCGCATCTGCCCATCACCACTTGATTGGCCTCGGCAATGCTGTAGGCATGCCATGTAAGGGTTATGACATTCCGGACTGACACTTATGTCACCCCGGGCCCCAAGAGCTGATGCTGCAAGCTTCCGAAAAGTAGAAGTTGCTGGCTGTTGGATCGTTTCGCAGCCAACAACGAGCGCGGGCTCGGATGCTGCTGCTTCGCGGCAATCACTGCCAAAAGCGACCGGTCGGGACTAATGAGTGTAGTTGCATCAATCCATCTTGCTATCCGGAGTCCAGGAATGAGCAAATGAATGAACTACTAACGCGGGTGTACGCACCAGGACGCACGAGGCCCCTGGCAACCTCCATCTCACGCCAGCGGCACCTTGCCCAGGCTAAGCGATGATGATCTGCCGTCCCGACGAGACAGAAGAAGTATACTACTTCTTGCTGGCCCCAGAGATACACCCGATGGCCGGTCTATCTCGGGATGCTAGCCTGACACCTGTGCTGTGTGCTGCCTTGGATAATCACGCCACATCCAAGAGAACACCAAGCCTGTTATTTCCCGCCATGCACACTTATGTTTGTGGTATATTATGGTCACTGCTTCGGCTAAACTGTGCGCTCTTTTTGGTGAGACAACTTACTGGGACGCCACGGCGATGGTGGCAGCGTAATGCATATTGGGTTGCAGCATCTTGTCCTGCTGCGGACGTCTGCCAACCGCCAGGCATTCCAAGTCGTACAAGCACCTCGACGGCACCTGAGAATACCACAACGTGAGGCATGATGGTCGTCACGGATGCCCTCCATCGCACTTTGCAGGACCTGGGTGGTGGAAGGTCGATTCTGTTCGGCCGTCATCTCTCCATGCAGGCCATGCCATTCAGTGCGCTACTGGCTCCATGAAGCTCGCCCGGCCGGTACTGGGACCCTGTACTGGAGGCAACCCTGGCTACTCGGCAGTCCTCTGTATTATCCATCATTCTGCCAGTACCCTTCATTCGGCATCGGCGCCACGCGCCAGCCTGACTCCACGCATGAAGAAGGCATTCGATCAGCCGGAAGTAAATCGCTCGCTGTGAGACGGATGACCAGATGCAGCATGGATGAAGTCGGGGCGGCAACCCCAGATAGGAACCAAGCAAGAGAGCGAAGGGGTCAGAGGGTAAAGGGGATATTGAGGCGGAACTGGTGTGCTCAGTAAGTATGCGGTGCCCTACTCCATATCTACCTTCCTAGCACAAAGGGCACCATAACCCAAGAAGATCGGAATCCCGGCACTTCCAAGAAATTTCGACTATGGGAATCCGAACGGGTCACGCGCTCACGAGAACATAGAATTGACTGAAAAAAAAGCTCGTCAAGAATTTGTTGACCACGAAAGACACCAAGTGGGATCCTCTAGCTGTATGAACAAAAGACTGCGGGCGTGTAACGGAAAAGAACGACATGACATAGAAGCCCTACGTTCCTATACCCTTCTGCGCTGTCCGCTAGGCTTAAATAGAGTAGGGTAACGGAGTCCCTTGCTGCGATTTCTATCGTGTTACTCATAGCTCAGGCTAAAAAAGTGTGTCTCTATCCAGTGCGTGCCCAATGTCTTGGCTGTTATTACAGACATAGCGCCTCCATTACAGAAATTGTCTCAACAGTGGCGACAGTGTCCTCCCATTGATGGCGCTATTGGCGATCGTGTATGCTGACTGGTGACCACCTACCTACCTACTCATCTATTACCTACCTACCTCGCCCATTACACCTATAGGCACCTAATCCCTTAATTATCTATCTAGTCGCAGGATCAGTTCGGTGCCAGCAATCTCCCGGTCGGGCGTAGCTATGTACGCAGGCGGCACACCAATAATTAGGTAAGTCGACGTGAGTTGCCGGTACTTTATACAATGCACGAACTCCCATCGGAGGTGAACCAGCTCGACGGATACCCGATGGCATGGGCTGAGACCCACCGGGTATGATGTGTTTACCCTTGCTGGCTAGCTTGGAGATCTGCTGGGATGCGTGCCGAAATTAACGAGATGGTGTACCTACTGTGCATAGACATGTAGGTACATCGCCGGCGTACCGATGTGGTGTACACGAGGTATCCCGTACCGCTTAGGTGAGGCAGGTCCTGTAATTTACCTGGGGGCTTTAGTTTTCTCGGTCTGGAAATATTCTAGAAGCCTGCCAGGTGAGCCGACAAGCTGCAGGACCTCCTTTCCTCGCCCTTGTTCGGCTTGGCTTCGTCCGTCGACTACGGTACATGGGTTGATATTACCTCGTGTTTTTTTTTTTTTGCTCTTACCTACCTGGGTAGCACGCTAATGGCGAGCATCACTTGGCGGTTTCACCGGGTCCAACGAGGAAAAGTAAACTTGATTGTGGCCGGGGCATTACATTATAGGATGTTACGGAGGCTTGACGATCGCTGCACTCGCACTATCGCTCATAGCACTGCGTATTTTAATGGGGGCTTGGCGGCGCTGTTGGTCGGTACGGGCTCGGGATAGTCGGTGCTGCAGGGTGGAGTCGGACGACAGCAGGTGGAAAGCAAGATGGGTACGGGACTTATCACCTGTATGTGTGTATGGCCAGGCGGAATGGAGCTGTCTGACAGAGAGCAAAGCTGGTAACGTTGCGGAGGCGACAACACATCACTCGAAAAGTCTTCTCATGTGATCTGCCAACTCCTGCAAGAACCACACCATATCAGGTGGGGTTTGCGAGTAGATAAGTGGTCGCATGTGTAGCTTGATGCCATTTACAGGACCTCACGAGAAGAGCTTGGTGCGATGGCAATGGACGAGCTGGGTTCGGACCCATGAAGGGGACTCCGGAGTGTTTCCTGCAATGGGTGTTCAATGGGATGCTCCCTCGCCCTCTTCCGCTACCTCTCCCGCTCCCTCTCTCCCTCTCCCGCTCCCTCCCCTCTCTCCTGCCTCCCGCGCGCGTCGTGGTCGGCCAGAGGAAGTGCGGATGCCGATTCACCAATGCCCGTTTTGCAAGTGAACAAGGCCGTTGTTGGTACTGGGGCTGCGATGCGGTGGCAGACTGGGGGGGCAATAGCACCGGCATTGGCCCCCATCATGCGCCCCGTCATCATCAACAGCCAGATTCGGCGATTTGGCGTGTGCGCCGTATTACCTACGCTCAAATGAAGCGTCTGCCTAGACTAATGTCTCACCCCCGACGACCTTTTTCGAGGCAAGCAATATGTTCTGCATGCCGTGAAGGGAGTGCGCGCATACTGGGGGAACTGACCCAGCCAACTCGGACGAAACGCACCGCACTGAGGCGGGAGACTTGGTGGGTAAGCCGCGCCCCCCGTTTCTCTCTCTCCCGCGAGGTTCCCTGGGGGATCCGGCTACTGCCCGCGGACGTATCTATTCGCGCACGGCTACGCCAATATGTACACCAGCAGAGGTTCCCGGTACGTGAATGTACCTGGTCCGTACATATTCGATGGCCCATCATGTAGTGTACACCACCCAGGATGCATAACGTGACTGTGCACACTACATTAACGACCTACAGGCTGCTATTGTCAGATAATACGGGGGATAGACAGGTCACACAAATCGGTGCATCAACGCCTACTTAGCGAAACAGGGGATTCTATTGATGCGGAGGACTGTCGGTCATTCGGGCTCCCCCCCCTCCTCCTCTATGGAGGAAAACGGCCCTTTTATATAGAGAATAGGGGGGTGGTGGTTTTATTCTATAGGCCACTCCCCACTTACGGCACGTGACCAC
>MU279823.1:42423-149014 GCA_022385655.1 Xylaria intraflava | reverse complement strand
AGTAAACAAGTATGTTCGAAGTTACGTGGTGTTGTTTGGTCGGGAAATTACATTGCATATGGGGGCCCGTTGCGAAAGGTGGTCAGTGCGGTTAGAGAGCTGGCCCATGTACGGAATACGACGTGGGTAATACGGTCACTGTTGGGCTGCTAGTATTACATTGTCGTTGCCAGCAACCGCGTGACCGCCGTATGCTATTCCTTGGCCTCGCGGCAATATTACGAGTAATAATGCATGATTAGTCACTGGACAGGCATTGCGCCCGAAGAGGAATCATGTTGCGAAGGGCCAACGCCATCACCGCCTGGCCCTCCGGTTTTTTTCATTTCGGGTTGACTAGTCGAATCCCAGCATATAGCCTATTATATTTGCATGAGTAGGGCCGACCGAGCATGAAATGCGCGAATGGTTTCGAAAGGCGAGAGCCATCGCCCATGCGGTGTATGTGGTTGTTACCCAACGGGGTGACGACGGTCGCTTAAGCGATGCTTGGGTAGCTCTATTCACTGAGTCTAGGAAAGGATCACTCTTTCTATGGGGTGACATCGGTGCCTACGGGTAAAATTTGGGCCGTTAGCCGTTGGGACGGAGTGGACTGCTGGATCTTGGGCGAAAAGGGACATATCGCACAAAGGCGAAGGTGACGGAAGTCGAATTATGGTTTGGGGTCGGCTGCCGGGGGCTGCCAAATTGTCAGTGCGCACTTAATTAAGGGGACAGGTGATGAGTAATAGGAAGATCGTTGGGCATGGCTACCAAGCATTCTGGACAAATATACTGTATGAAGTAGATGGGTAGATGTGGGCGCATAATCAGGCTTGACGAGATCATTGGTCGTGTTGGGCAATGGGGAGACACACGATGCTACCGTAATTAGAACCTTGCGGAAGAAGCAGGCAATTAAGGTTACTTGCTTTGCGTTTGCATTTGCATGCCCAGAGTGGTCGTGCATGAGCCCATCACTGTTGTAAATCAGATCTGATCAATCGCAGGGCAGAAACGGCGCCCCGGTTCCGCCCCCAGAGTGTGATGGCCCCTCATGACAATGCAATTGCCGAGCATTGGTAATAAAAAGTTGTACCATGTATCGCCATCTTCGCCCCGACATGCCGTTCTATGCGGGTACGTCGCGGCAGAGAGCTGACGGCCAAGTCGGGAACACGAGACCCGTCAGCCACTGATTACACACAGGCTTGTACGGTTATGAACAATCTTCACGATGTGGTGC
Organism: Xylaria intraflava; assembly: GCA_022385655.1. NCBI lineage: Eukaryota > Fungi > Ascomycota > Sordariomycetes > Xylariales > Xylariaceae > Xylaria > Xylaria intraflava. Next base: position 147,786 of record MU279823.1, on the reverse strand, counting down.
CTTATACCAGTGTTGAAATGCAACGTCCAGCTTCAGATCACATGTAAGCCTGAAAGTAATGCCGCCTCATCTTAGATGCGAGTGGAAAGACGGGCACTATCCGGAAGCAGGCTTCGGGATTACCATGCGAGGCCATTTCGCCTAAGATATCCAGGTATCTACGGCACGAGTCAGACAGACTGGATAGCTAGAATTGCCCGCTGCAGCCGGCGGCACGGCACTGTCGTGCCACTGCCTATGCCTCGGCCGCATGCGATACCTTGGGTTCGGGGTGTATGGCACGAATGGGATAGCCCAATATTATGATGCTCGTGACCACTGAGGGTTACAAAAACCATGGATATCGCGTCTGGCTATGTCAATCGACTTGTTCCTGTCGGCCCTTTAGCACTTTACCGTGCAGACACTTAGGTGGGACTTTGATGTTTACTTGCTCGCTGTTGTTCGATACCCCAACTGTAGCCGCCGAGATATGGCCGTAAATGGGAACGTCGGGTACGTGGAAATAAGGACGCATTTTCTTTCGACTACCTTGTTTCGGCTACTAGCCGGGACATGTCACTCTGAACGATGCTTTTCATGAGCCAAGGTGGAATGAAGGAATTGACAGCCTCACCGGTTACCGGACTCAAAGGAACAACAACACAACACTTCCATGACACACTGGTGGCACAGGCGTACGGGCCGAAAATTGATATTACGTAAATCATTAGAGACCAGAATCTCAGTCGTTGGAACAGAGTTTAGACAGGGTTCGGCCTGAAATCCTAAGAGCCAGCGCGGCACAGTAACCTCCAGAGAGTAGCCAGAGCGGAGGATCGTCACGGCCGAAGGGCAGCACGCGGAGTGTGTCTGACTTTATCGAAATGTGTTTGCCGACTATGATATATCCTCGGTAGAAAAACGGCATCTCGCCGGGAATCATGAAGGCAAGACTGTCTTGTATGAAGGTCACACGAGCAGTATGTTAAATCCCAGAGGAGTAACGGTTAACGAGCGACACTTTGCATCACAGAGGTAGCCGTTCAGCAATCACAGCGACCGTACCAACGAGGGAAAGCGGTGGTGTCATGTATCGTCTGGACGCCTGTAAGATAGCACATCAAGCGGTCAAAGCCCAAGCCGAACCCGCCGTGTGGTGGGCAGCCCCATCGTCGTAAATCAATGTACCAGTCCAGATTGTTGTTAGCTTCTTGTGTGGTCTTTTCGTCCGTCTCGGAAGATGGCATTTGATAGAGGCCCCGCGCAGACATGGACTGGATCAACTGCTCTAGTCGATGCTCGCGCATTGAACCTCCAGCGATCTCGCAGAATTCTGGTACTAGAAGGTCAAAGCAATCGACTGTCTCCCTGGGCAACGTTAAGTCACCATCCGTATTGCTTGCCCTCATATAAAATGCTTTGATGTCACGAGGGTAGTTCGTGACGAATACTGGACTCAACCCCTTGCCTACCTTGGCGGCAATAAATTTCTCATGTTCAGTGCGGAGGTCTTCTCCCCACGATGGTTTGTGAGTAAATGGCACATCCGCAACTTCCAGCAATCGCACAGCCTCCGTGTAGGTTATGCGTGGCCAGTTATCCTGGGTAAGACCGCGCCAGCGATCGCTGACTTGGTCCGCGGAAGCTAGATCTGGAGAGCGATCGCCTACCGGGGTGAGTAGCTCACCAACCACTTTTGAGTCTGAAAGACTAGAAGCGACATGCTTCAACATATCTTCAACCAGATCCATAACGGCGCTTTGGCTCTCTGTAAAACCGAGTTCAGCTTCTAGCATATAGAATTCACTCAAGTGCCGCGGAGTATCACTCTGTTCCGCGCGGAACGTGGGCGAAAGCGTCCACACATTGCCAAGACCTTGAGCCAAAGCCTCCAAGTGCAATTGGGAAGATACAGTCGTATAGACTGGCCGTCGAAAGAAGGGCTTAGCTGGAGCAGAGGAAGCATCCCGCTCATTGCCTCCGAGGACATGGAAGACCTCACCCGCCCCCTCACAGTCCGAGGAGGTCAATATCGGGGGGTGAGTCTGAATGAATTGATGGTTGTTAAAGAAACTCGTCAAGGATGCAATGACTTCTGAGCGAAAGCGCAAGACAGTGGAATTGAAAGGGATTCGGGAGCGGAGATGGGGTAAACTTCTTAGAAACTCAGGTGTCTGATATTTCTTTTGAATTGGGAATGTCTAGGAAAGTACGTAAGCGTCAGACCACAGAGATTCACATGCTCGATGGCAACGAAGCGCACCTTTGCGTCAGACGGTCCCAGGACCGTCGCTTGTGATACCTGTAGCTCGTGACTCTGGCTGCGGCCTTGGGATGGGACCCAAGAGCCGGCCAGTCGAACAGCTGCGCCGACGGTCAAGCTATAAAGCACTCAATCAGCCATCAGAGTTCGTGTCGTGGGGACTGGCGGCCTACCCTGCCGCCCGATCGGCAGGCACTATGGCTTGCAGCGACCCCAGGGACGAGCCATCTCCTAGAGATACAAAATGAAAGCGTTTCTGAGCGCGTACGGATCGCACATAGCCTTGTACCTCTACATTTTCGATCGGTCCATCCGGCTTCAAATCAAGGAAGTTCGAAATGTTCCTCAGTGATGTTGATATAAAAGCACGTGGAGTGGCTGTGGAGATGGTGAAGTGGTTTGGGCATGCTCGTAAGAAGGCTCCTCGCGTGCGCGATAGAACTGTGGACATGTCAGGGTGAGTATTTTCATGCTCTGCTCTTGGTGAGTGAGAAGACAGTCATATGCCACGGAGATATTGAATGAAGAACGGGTCAAAAATGAGTTGTCCCCGGGATTGGCAGTCGAGGAGTGAGTGAGGCTGCGAATGGATGAAGCCTTAAGATCGCTATCATGCGATGCACATTTTTCTGCGCAGACCCTATCTATTCCGTACAAAGGCCGGCGACAAAAAGTTATGACTGCTAAGATCTTTGGTGGGTTATGGGACAGTGCGAGCTGAAGGCCACACGTTCGCAGATACAGTGGCTGCGCTGACTGGATTGCTATAACTACAGCGGCTGTTGGGGCTCATCCCTCTATAACTGTAGGGGAGCCGGGCGTCATTGTCGAGAGGCATTAGAACCGTGATTCACACGGTGTCGCAACCCAGCTGGAGTCTTGGCGATTCTCTATCCTTTTGTCGCCTATGTTCACACATGATTGGTAGGATTAGCCGATGAATGCTTACGTAAGTCAAGCTGTCCAAACGAGTTGGACCGATATTTACCCGGGATCAGCGATAAGCTCCGATAAGGCGATCTGCCTGGGTGGATGGTCGTCGGGAATGGTCGAGGTGGTGCCTACGAATCAAGCCACGATACCCTCAGCTCCACGTGCCTCCCATTCCAACAATTGGAGCACGACTCAACTGCATAGCTATATTGATGCTTTTGTGCGAATAACCCTTTGTTCGTGATAATGGAGTACCTTAGACATCTCTCTGTCTTCACCGCTCTCATATACTTTGAGATCGCTGTTTAACACCTCGCAAAGTTCAGACGACCTAGTTCCCATTCCGTCTGGTAAAGCGGCATCGACCCGTGTATGATTGCCGTGGTCTCACAAGATGACCATCATCTACTATGGTCAGCCCCAGCCGCAAATCAAAGCTTCCAATCTCTATCTAGAAAATGGCAAAAGAAGATGGTTTCTGTGATAAGCTGCCGGTCATATCCACCGAAGACGCCCGCTTGGGTGGTCCGGCACCTGAGAATCCCTTCTGCTATTCCCCGCTGGTTCCGGTCCAGACAGCATGTTGCCAGTTGTGCGGCCCGCGTGATCGAGTAATATATTTGTTCTGTCGCGCATGCGGGACCCGGCAGCTCTTGGAATGTATAATATCCATCTTAGGGCCTCCCGTCTCGTCCTAAGGGCATAGGCAAGGTATAGGCAGAGCTTCCAGAGGTCGGTCAGTTCCACTAGTTGTCCGGCGTACCAATTATACATCCACCGGTAAGGGACAGAGGTATATATGTCTCTCTTCACCTGGCAATGATTCCCTGTTGCCTACCGACCGAAGCTTGTATCGGAAGATTAAGTTGATCAGCCACTCTCAGTCCCATCTGCCCCAAGGGGACCCAGCTTGGTCTCATGGTTTCCGCCTCTGGACTGGATAACTTCGGCCTCGAGCGAGTACATGCTGGGGTCTTCGACAGCAAAGTATCCAATCGTCTCGTGATTCGTCCCAGACTGTCTTACGATGCTGCGCGATGAGAAGTACAACTCAGATCTGTGCGGCCTCGGCTATCTGCAGTGTGTTTCCTGATCTCACTTGGAGCTTCGGTTTCCGTCTCTTTGGGAGATCCACGGTGCCACAAGGCTCCCGATCAGTTCTTCGCCGTTTCTCGAAGACATTCAAAAACAGACGGCGAAACGCCTTCGTCTTTAACATTGCCCAGCGCGTGCCTTTCCATTCGCTCATTTCAATGTCTAGGACATATGGAGCTTGATCATGCAATCTTTTGATTTGGTCACACAGAGCACATCCGTTTTACGCTGCCGCGCGCTGTTTCGGCTTACCTTACTCGAAACATATACTTGAGTGCCACCGAGATGCTTTGCTGAGCCGTTTGGCGCACGCGTGTTGAAGGGCCCCCCATCATCTGCTATTGTATATATAAGTCTGAGCACCTCTCTAACCTTTTCATAGACGCGTTATGGTTCATCTGCGGAGCGTGGTAGCCGGCACAGACGAGAATCAGCGGGGGTGAGTTTCGGTTTGTTCATTGTACATTCATCGACATGCCTTCGTCTAAGCCTAAGGCTGCTGATGTGGCGGCCGAGGCGAAGAGACACTACATACCAGTTATTCAGCGAGAATACGGACATCAGTGGCCTACTCATTCATACCTGTTCCAAAAGCCTCTAGAACAGATCCCTTTACAGCCGCTAGGTCCTTCGTTACCCCCCAACCCCGACTTCTGTAAGTATCGCCCTCTCCTACTACCAATTTAGGTTCTGTGGTTTAACCGGCCGAACAAGACGTATGTTCCGGTGACCCTGTTAACTTCGCCATCGATTGGAAGGAGCGGGTTCAGACTCGCATACCCTTCATCTGCGCGGCTAACGACAAGCGGGCCGGCGGCGATTGGGAGACCGGGGTCATCGGATACGAAGAACGACTGTGCAGACGCAGTACGCTTTCAGCTGCCTTGAATATACCGGGGCCCGGATCTCAGGTCGACTGTAACTATCCTATTCCATCCGAGGGTGGTATATACTCCGAGTTCGTCGTAGTATTCCGGGGACCCCATGATCGATACGAAAAACTAGATCGATGGTATGACCTACCTGTCGTTTCCATGCCCGCAGCACGGTGGCCTAAATTGAATCACATGGGATCGAAATACGCGTTCCCAATGGAACGAGATCTAGTCAAGAACAAGATCCGCTCAGCTCTCCGAATTTGCTCGTATTACGGTCATCGATCCGTGGTCATCGGAGACTTTGGGTTGGGGAATGGGCACCGCAATCCACCCCAAGAATTGGCGGAGATCTGGAGAGAGGTCTTTCTCTACGATCCAGATATCCGCGGTCGGTTTGATCACGTAGCGTTTGTCTTTGAGGATGTTAATCAAAGCACCACAAAATTCATACTCGAGGACATCGCTAGAAAAGGGCGGCTCGACAACCCGAGTCGTTCTAGAGGCAAATCAAGGTCCTCAGTTGGTTCAGGCTCACACTCTTCTACAAACACTCCAGGTCCAGCCGATTTCCAACTCTTCCAGCACGTCTTCAGTGCAGGAGAAATACACAAACTCATGAATCGCACAGATCCACGGTATGACATCTCCATGCTTACGAGTTGACCAGAGTCACTATCAAACGGTCGTACGCCATTGCACGACATTGGAATGGCGGACAATGCAACCTCAACCGGATCTATCCGAACACTACCTGTCCAAGCCGAGGAACCTGAGATGATGCTCGTGTCACCTATGTCTTTGCTTTGGAAAGTCTTGGCGTTTATGTTTTTATCTGGCGCGGTGACCGCTGATGGGAGTTTTGGTCTGTGGGACACGCTGTCAAATCTAGAAATTCGACTCACCGTCTGCTATTTGCTATCTCGTCTGTGCTGCTCCCATCAATACTTACGATATTCTGAGCCCTTTATTTTTCGTTTCTAGAAATGTTAAAAGTGGGAATATGTTGCGACCCAATCACGCAGGATATCCCGAACCATTCACGGAGAGCTGGCAAGTCAATTCTGGCGTGGAGGAAGTCATTACTCATAGGAGTTCTTTGATATTGTACGTAGTTGGCCCTAGCGGAGTTGAGATCCTGAAATCGACTATCTAAAGACATGGCGTTCGAAGTCTCCTAGTGTACCCTTGCCCCTGATTTCTTCATATTCCACACGTTTAACCGACCGTGCTATCGGACAGCTCTTGTGTGCCAAATCGCTCCCAAATAAAAATGCCACTGGCGATGCAAACCAATGAGAAAGCGCTGGGAAAGCCTGTAATCACGCAGCCCAAGTTTAATTCATGGGCAGCACAGGGGCGGTGAAGATGTAACTAGCAGCATCCAACCTATGTCCCAATTCCCAGGTAACCAAGGCCAGATACATCACGTCTAAGCGACCCTGCCGCGGGTGACTAGACGGGTCCTGTATCGAAGGCATATGCCAAGACGAGACAATAGAGGGCCCAGACTCGCGCGCAGGCTTCGAGCATGCCAGGTAGCCGAGAGAGCGAACGAGACAAATGAATCGAGATTATTACTTTGTTTTCTTCTGGCTGCAAAATCCCGAGAACCTGTGTTGAGAGCCACTCGCCTTAACGCGCGTAAGGGCTCTGCTTAGAGCCGATACATCATCTAGACCTGCTTTCTACCTTGTCGATGTCATAGTACCCTTCTCGTTGAAGCGTATGGGGAATCCATTTCCGGCCCTTCCCACGGTGATTAAGAAAGATCCTCGACAATATGAGGCTTACAGTGCCGAGTAAACCTCGAATGGATCTGATAGAGATAACCGAACAAAGCCATCCTATCGGTTAACAACAAACTTCAACCTTGAACCAGCCAAGAAAGGACACACCCCAAGCGAAAAAGAAAAAAAAAAGCCATCCGAACATCACATCAACAAAACAACGACGCACCTTCGCGAAACTTTCAAAAACTAGATGTTTGCCCAGATGGAGAGCAGTCCGCCGCCCTCTTTAAACAAACAATCTTAACCTACCTCTCCCCCCTAAAAAAAAAGGATTACCTCGCAGGGAGACAACCAATCGCAGATCTCCTCAGTCCAACGGCTACGGCTAATAGGCTTGCGACGTGCGACTTTGATCCCGCGGGCGCCCGAGATATTCGAGGTGGTGGTCAGCCAAGGCGGTACGCATACGTCCTTCCCGTCGGGTCCGTCTCACTTGAGACCCCCCGGGCGGTGACATCAGTCACAGGTAACAATCACCGAAAAAATTATCAACAGGAAAGCAAAAAATCTCCTAACGGTTCGCTTGAACCTACTCCTTCACCGATATATATCGGCCGAGGGGGTAGCTAACACAAAGCCTTTCCTAATGAAATAACCAGTAGATATTCTGTAGATAGACCAATAACTAGAACCGAGAGCATGGGATCAAGTATGTACCAGGCATACACGGAAACGGCAAGCTACGTACGAGAAAAAAAAACCCCGCGGCCGAGAGCGGGACGAGAGCAGGAAACCCAAAAATAAAAAAAAATTCCCGTCTACTCCCCTCAAGCGACGGAGCGAGATAGCAATTCACTAGACTATCTAGGTGATGGCAATCCCGATCATGACCATATGCATGATAGATCAATCAAGAGTCCACCATTCCCCGAACACTCCCCCCCTAACCAGCCCCAATTCCCAGGTCCGCATACGTACCGGGGCTACATTATTACCGCGGCACGGCTCGCCGCAGCGGGCGGCGGCAGAGCGGGCCGGGGGTGGGTAAGAACTTGTTCACATTCGCAAAGGGGGAGTTCACCACCTAGCTACATAGTACATATCGTACTTTTTAGAAATATCCGTCTGGGTTGAACTCTATTTTCTTTTCCCGTTTCACGGTAGATTCTTTATTTTATTTTTTCCACTTTTTATGGGTTTGTGGAAATACTGCGATGAGGCAGTACGTCCGCTTCGCATTAGCTGTAACCCGGCTGCGGACTACGCGTTGATGTCATGGCTTGCCTCCAGGATCGGCGAGCAACGATATACTCCCGGGACGGGTCGTGAGCAAATACGTTCGTCCCGCTGGCATTTTCCCGTACGGCAAGTGCGATTATAGTTTTTTTCATCTAAAATACTCAAATATGAGTTGGCGTTGGTATCAAGGGTGATCAGACTTGGTGTCATGAGCGCGGAACAAGGCCAAGATCCTTTCCGGATTTATGGGCGTAGTAGGTTTGCCGAAACAAAATGGGCTGATGTCTGCTTGCTTTTTTACGGGACGAATCCTTCGAAGTTTGCTACGCCTATATCTACTATCAATCCATGTGCTAGTGCGTGTCCCGACTCCATGCCTGCAGATTCATAAACATTTCGTTTCATCGTCTAACTTTTTCACCAGTAGCTTGGCCGTAAGCCGGAGAATGTCGATGCTATACTTCCCTCGTCGCCGTCTTTCCTTCTCTGACCGGCCAGCTAATCATCAAGAGTCAGTGCTGATTCATCATGACAGAGGAGGGTTAACTCACTTCAAGCTGTATACCCTTGTGGAGGTGAACAAGCCAATCTACGTAGCTTTGGGCTTCATTGTTTCGGTCTTCTATCAGCATTCTGGCGAATTCGTATTCCGCACCATCGATACCTTGCCTCGCTAGCTGGATTGCGAATGCCTTCGAGCCACGCAGCGTCCTTAAAAATTCGATGATATTGCGGACCTGGGCATTGAGTTGGGTTTGTAGAACCGGTAAGCTTGCGCTATAAGGATCAAGGGAGTTGAGACTGTCCTTGCCTTCGCCGAAAAGATCCTCTAGAAGGTTGGGTGAAGTCTGCGCATGGAACCACAGTAAGCACTGCTGTCCATTATCGACAAGATAGACTCCGCCTGGTTCGACCCTACTGAACGACGTTCGAATAGCAGGCGGTAACTTCAGATGACCGGTCTTCTCATCTGGAAAGCCGTCATCGTCGTCGAGATTGTGTATCGGAATCATGCGGGGATAGAGATATAAACTAAGCTCCGTAACGCCCATTGCTCTGATCATGCGCAATTCATGTACTCTTCGATCCGACGTCTCGTTGCCCCCTTTAAATGCTCGGCTTTTAATCAGGCCGAGCATGTACATCGAAAACTCTTTGAGCTTCTCAGGCATAACAAGCTGTCCTGGAGGGTAAGGGTGCGAAGAAAAGTTTTTCCGATAGTTGGCCAAAATATCGATTGTTTTCTCGGTTACGCTCTGTCGCACGTCTTTCAGTGTGCTTGAGCTTGAAGACAACTTGGACGCGGCCTCCTTCGCGATTATGGTGTACACAGCATCTTGGTCGATGAATTTCATGCAGTCCCTCATTTGATCGTTCACACTAGCGATCACGTTACAGCAACGAACGCGTCGCTGGCCAGAAGCAGTTGTGTAGAGGAGAGCGGATTGAAAATGTGCGTCAAGCTTGGGATCGAGCTTCCCATCGTACCCGAACATAACACCTATTGCTTTGTCTGCATCGATGACACCAATTTCCAAATCAGCGCCAAAGGTATGCTGGATGAAATTGCCATGGTATGAGGATATTTGAAGTCCGTTCGAACACCGGACTTTCATTAGCGCTTGGTAACCTGTTTCTCTGGTTACAGTATGCTTGATCTCCTGTGAGAGCTTAGTATTATCCCGCCCTGCCACAAAGTTGGGATAATAAAATGCCTCGCCGCCCGTCGTAGAAGACACATAACCTTTTATCAAGTCAATTTTTATCAGGCCTCCTATGGCATGCAGTTTGGGACTCACCAATTGTCGCAACATCCAAATACCCACCAGAAGGAGCGGCAAGGAAAAAGTCAATGCCGACACCCGCGGCTACCATCTTCTCCGCAATTTTCCGCCAGCCGGGATGGTCAGTGGTATATAACTTTTTATCGATCTCGCCTCCGGCATATTTTCCGTCATCCCTTAGGAAGAGTCGACCCGGTCCCCACGTCGGAAGAGCGGACACAGAGCAAACCATCTTTCCTCCGGTTTTTTCCAAGGCAGCTAGAGAAGCACCCAATGCCGGCAATAAAGCGGGCTCTGGGTTTTTGATGTTGGCAAAGAGTGCCGGTAACCTGGTAAGGAGCGAGGTAATAATGGCTCTAGATTCATACGGATCGACAAACAGTCCATCACTCAGAGGGACAAAAGGATCCTCAATATCGGGCATAATCATCATCTGAGCTTGCTCAAGAGCGGGCTGGCGAGTGTCAGTATACAAATTTAAACCCGTGAGGTATAAGGGAGAGCACTGAGAGCTTACATTGCAATTATAAAAATGAACGTCTTTGTCGTACGTTACGAATCCGACCTTAGCTCCTGGAGGTATCTGCCTCTTAGATTCATCGTCGCTTTCAGAATCTTCATTTCCTTCAGGCGCATAGAGAGCCGCCAGAATCCCCTCACAGAAAGCCTCTAAAAATCCCTTGTTGAATGCTTCTTGAGTGACATCAATGACGAACAGCCAGTTCAGGCCAGTAGGCTCCCTTGTCCAATACTCCTTAGGTACTGTGAACTCCACCGTGCCCCTGGTCAACTCCGGTCTCTGGTCCCGATCTACCCTGGCCCCCTGTGGTGTGGTAGCGCAGAAATACTCAGGCGGTGTGTCGTTTGGATATGTACAGAGATTACAAACAAACTTGCTGCCACCAGAACGGAACATCATGAAAGGGTTGATATAAGCTCGGCACCGACGGCATCTCGGGGGTCCCTGGTCTCCAAAATCAAGAACAGGGATCTCTAACTCTCCCGGTTGGAGAGGAGCTAGAGGCTGTAAAATGAGACCTAAAGGTAAGCCAGTACTCTGAAGGCCTTCAGCACTAGCGGGAATATTGTTCATTGACAACCGAGCGAACTTTGGCGAAGAATTGCCCTGATCAAAGGCCACAAAGGAGAGAGTCGCAGGAGGAGGAACATGACGCTCAAAGGTCGGATAGACGTTGCTTAGGTAGTATTGTTGCGGAATATCTCTTGATAGGGGGACACTAGGTATATCGTCCGGGGAGAGGACACCACCTCCTGAAGCCGGTACCAACGCCGGCGCTTGTGGTCTTTGACCAGGCCTGGCGGCGAATTCGGCCGGCGTAGCTGGAGAAGTAGGATTGTAAGGTGCGTTAACAGGAGCAGGGAACAGGTTTGGAGACGCAGGACCGTACGGTGAGGTGCCTGGAATCGGAAATTGGTTTGGAGTAGTAGGTTGGCCAATGAACTGGCCACCAGCCGTTACCGAAGAGTCGGCATTCAGGAAGGCTGTCGCGGGGGTTCCTTGGGGTGGGATGCCGTTGTACGGCTGTGAAGAGCCAACTGGGGCCTCGACGTTGTGAAAAGCATGGCGGTCCTTCTTCTTCTTCCTCACGGTCTGCTGCCCATCCAACGACATGCCAGCCATCTGAGAGGCCAGGCCAACCCCAGCTTCAACTCCATCTCCGGCTGGAGGCTGGGGCGCACCGTAATACTGCTGACCCTGACCTTGCTGGTATGGCTGAGGAGCGACAGGTGGTTGGAACTGAGGAGGCGCAGGCTGTGTGGTTCGATAGGGGTCGTTCGGATCGAGCTGCTCGCCCTGGCCGAGGGCGTGGTACATGGAGTGTTCGGCCATGGTTTAGTAGAGTTGGGACGGATTGTCAAACGCGGGAGAGCTCTCTGTATTTGCCTACAAGAGTGACACTAGCTCTAGACATTCCCCGGTGACATGCAAATTCGTATCGACAGCGCGCGTGGCAAGCGGTTGGATGGAGGGGTATCGGTGTACACAACAAGACCAGACGACGCTTTGTTACGAGCCCAAGGGCGTCATTGCGTCTCCTTTTGACTGCGGTGCGAATAGTCGGATGGTAGATGACGGGGGCAGACTCGACAATCCCGAGCGACCACCAGTGTGCAGGGTGATTGACCAGAACCTGGCAGTCGATCTTGGTGTGTAGATAAAACCAGATAGAGGCCACAGTTACGAATTGGCCGAGCGATGCTCTTGCTATTCCCAAATTGGGGTGACATTGCCCGGTGCAAGGGTCGGATCTGCTGGGGTCGGGCTAAATATATACGTATGCATTATGTGAGTGTCTCGCCAAGGATATCGCCCCGATATACGCATTATGCTGTTTGGCTGTTCGCATGTGCATCATACCTGCACAGCCCATGCCTATACCAGATATGTGCATATATCAAGTACTACCTAGGTACCTACTTCACTGTCGCGCGACATCATCGCAAAGCCTTCCATCTCTTTCATCCAACTCATTCCCCCATTCCATTCCATGCCGATGATCAGCATGATCAATACCTGGTAGCAACACGCCCCAACCTCACCTTGAATTCTTCACCTTCGTTTGCACACAAGCCTCATTTCAGATCTCGCACTCCTCACGGCCCTCAATCAAGCCCTGCGACACACCCATCGCGTTTGACGGGCGTATGGCAAGAGGCGCAAGAGAAATATCATGCAGCCATGTTCACGTTCAGCCCATTGCTAGGGGCCCTCTGTGAATCGCCGGCATCGCAGTCTATCCTCGAGCTAGATGGAGGCATCAAGATCCTTGTGGGTGTCGGATGGGATGAATCATTCGACACCGCCAAGCTCAAAGAGCTAGAGAAGTGCGTCGGCTGCCTCTGTATATTCGTTGTATCGCTGCTAATCATCGTATCCACCTACACAGGCAGGTTCCGACTCTCTCATTGATTCTCCTCACCCATGCGACTACCGAACACATCGCCGCCTTTGCTCACTGCTGCAAGCACTTCCCTCTGTTTACACGCATCCCCGTCTATGCGACAAGCCCCATCATTGGACTCGGGAGGACATTGTTGCAAGATCTCTATGCCTCCACGCCCGCCGCCGCTACCACCATCCATCCAAGCGCCCTTGACGGCGTATCCTATTCGGACCCTATTTCATCGTCCGATTTTCTTCTACAAGCGCCCACGTCCGACGAGATTGCCACCTATTTCTCACTAATTCACCCCTTGAAATACTCACAACCACATCAACCCCTGGGCTCGCCTTTCTCGCCACCACTCAACGGGCTAACAATCACCGCATACAATTCCGGCCATACCCTGGGTGGCACTATCTGGCATATACAACACGGTCTCGAGTCCATCGTATATGCCGTCGACTGGAATCAAGGGCGCGAAAATGTCTACGCTGGTGCTGCTTGGCTGGGTGGTGCCGCTGGCGGTGGCGCCGAGGTCATCGAACAACTGAGAAAGCCTACTGCTTTGGTTTGTAGTAGCCGTGGCGGCGAAAAGCCATCTCTTTCCGGCGGCCGAAGTAAACGGGATGAGCAACTCCTCGACAAAGTGAGAGCGTGTGTCGCCAAAGGTGGAACTGTTCTCATACCAACCGACTCTAGCGCCCGGGTGCTGGAGCTGGCCTATCTGCTGGAACACGCATGGCGAGCTGATTCGTCATCCGAGAATGGCAAGCTCAAATCTGCTAAGCTATACTTGGCTGGACGCAACGTTCATAGTGTCATGAGATACGCCCGAAGCATGCTGGAATGGATGGATGACAGTATTGTGCGGGAGTTTGAAGCCGTTGCTGACGGTACTCGTCAAACCAATGGCGCTGCGGACGTGGCGAGGCAAGGAAAAGATGCTGGGCCGTTTGATTTCAGATACTTACGGCTACTGGACAGGAGAGGACAAATTGACAAGGTTTTAGTGCGCGACAACGATGATCATGCCCCGACTGGTAAGGTCATCATTGCCAGTGATGCAAGTCTCGAATGGGGCTTCTCTAAGTTAGTTCTAAAACAACTCGCCCAAGATCCCGCTAATTTGGTCATTCTAACCGAATATCCATCACTGGCTTCGTCTTCCAAGCCATCGTTGGCGAGAACTCTCTGGACCTGGTGGAAGGATGGCCAAGAAAATGTCACCGAAGGCGAAGCATGTGATGGGATTTCGCATGACCTCGACGTCACGGATGCACATAAGCAGGCTTTGGAAGGCAACGATCTTGCTAGATATCAACAATGGCTCGCTCAACAACGACAGCTGCAAGCCCCTTTACAGGGTGGAGGTATAGCTACCCTGGAGACATCTGGAGACGTGGGCGATGACGTTTCCGAATCATCATCCGAGTCCGAAGATTCAGAAGACGAGCAACAAGGTCGGGCCCTAAACGCTGCAACGACTTTAGGCCAGGTCGGCAGGAAGAAAGCAGCCCTCACAGACGCAGATCTAGGCGCCAATATACTTCTAAAGAAGAAAGGCGTATATGACTTTGATGTCAGAGAGAAAAAAGGAAGAGATCGGTGGTTTCCACATCCAGTGCGGCGGAAACGTGACGACGAATACGGCGAGGTCATTCGACCCGAAGATTTCCTCAGAGCAGAGGAACGAGAAGATGGTGATACAGTCGATATTGATCAGGCCGGCAAAGGCGATAGTCACGATAATTTGGGGAAGAAACGCAAATGGGACGATGCTGCTCCCGCTAACAAAAACCATGGGTCCCATATCCATAAACGACCGGCGCTAATGCGAAATCTCACTGACGAGTATCCGATGGCCGCTTTAGCTGGCGGTATTGATGACGAGTTGGACGGTATTCCCGACGACGTAGATGACAACGTCAATGGGCCATCCAAGTTAGTGGTGACCACGGAAAAAATTGCTGTCAAACTTCAGGTTGATTTCGTTGATTTCACCGGAATTCACGATAAACGCAGCCTTCACATGCTCATACCTCTAATCCAGCCCCGAAAACTTATCCTCGTCGGGGGCAGTAGTGAAGATACGATGACGCTGGCTTCTGACTGTAAAAAGCTAACGACAGAGGTTTCATTCGACATATACACGCCCAATATGGGAACTGTTGTTGACGCCAGCGTCGATACGAACGCTTGGGTAGTCAAGCTCACCCCAGCCCTAGTCAAGCAACTAAAGTGGCAGAGTGTCCGTGGATTAAGCATAGCGACCATAACAGGGCGACTGCTTGCCGTCCGGAAGCAGCCTGCACGAAACAGCGACGATGGCTCACCCAATAAACGCATCAAGACGGAAGAAGAGTCACAGCCAAGCGAACCAGCAGATCCTCCAGTAGAGCCCACGCTGGACGTCCTACCCAAGAATATGGCATCTGCAACCCGCTCCGTGGCCCAACCGCTTCACGTCGGTGACCTTCGGCTGGCTGATCTACGAAAAGCAATGCAACAATCAGGACACACGGCAGAGTTCAGGGGAGAGGGTACGCTGCTGATCGACGGCTCGGTGGTGGTTAGGAAGACAGCGACCGGCCGTATCGACGTCGAAAGCATCGGTCTGCCCGTCAGCGGGGGCCCAGCCGGCCAGCTAGGCGGGACATTCTACGCGGTCAAGCGCACGATCTACGAGAATCTAGCCGTGGTGGCCGGGGCGTAGCACTGGGTTTTGACTATTTTCCAAACCTGTATTCTCGTGTATTATTACTTGCCTATGTAGTAGTAATATGACCCCCCGAGTCACCCAGACGTCACCTGAAATATTTTCTGAAATCGTTTGCTATTCATCTTTTTATTAGTCTGCGCCGTCGCTTTTTCTAAACTTGAATTTTGTCTGCCTGTGAATGTTACGGAAACTGCGATGGCTTCCTTGTCTCCTGACTGGACCCACTCAAGGGGCTTCACGTGATATCACGGCTCCGGGTGATTGACGTCTCGGTTCAGAATGGGCCGGGTTTTGCAGACTTAGCAGCTGCGTCCCTGTACTTTCCTCGGTATCTACCTTAAGTATGGATTATGTAGCGAACATGTTGTTATCGGTTTTGTTTGCTCAGTTAAGTACTTTGCAGGTACGGATGTGTTACTTTGGGACGACACTTTCCTGCCGGATGAGTGGACGTTTAGATCTATACTGGTTAACTGGGATGACTTGAATATAAATGTATTTCGTCTTAGGCCCCAGGTGTGCAGAGTCGTGGTTCGGTACCTATTTACGCACCTGTTGTTTACCAGGTAGTAGGATAAGGACTTGTCGAGCGTTGTTTCTGGTTCGCTAGATATCTAGGTAGGTGAAGATAAACCAAATAAATGTACCCATTCACATCTGCGTTCACACCGGCGGTTGGGTACGTAGCCTCGCACCTGCTACTTCATAGGGCCGTTGCTGGATTATCGGTACGTACCGTGCCGGTATCGTATTCTGCCTTAGAGTCAAGCGCGGCGAAAACACGCGAGGTTCCTTCCCTGGTGTATCAACGGCTTCACGGAGGCCACCCGACCGCGTTCCTTCTTCATTGATGTGAAAACACGCGTTCTATTGTTCCGGTACCTGCCACATTTAGATCTTATCACACCGGTGCGTACCTGACTTCTCCAGCCCAACTTCGGCTCTCTTCCAACCGACTCTGTCTATAAAGTCTTCGACTCGATCCCACTTCTGAGAATCTTGTCTCCCCCTCTCTCTCCTTTTTTCCACACCCGCGCGTGGATTTTCACCACGACCTCATCCACCTACATATTTTCTCTTGAAAGTATTGTTCTCTTCTCTCCTTTCGAGGATCTGGTGTTCTCTTCTTTTCTTTTCCACACTCGCGTGTGGACTTTCACCGCGCGCTCTCTACCCCTATCCTTTCTCTCAACTTCAACCTGCACCCATCCTCCATTTCAACTGCAATCCCTAATCACTGTCTCATCACGTACTCTATCCCCAATCCACAACGCTACGTCTACGAGTAGCACGTTCTTTCTGTATTTTCCTGCCCGGCGTGTATCCCACGCCACCCACGTCGAAACAACCCGACGCAGACGAAACGCGCCTGCGAGTACCCCTTCACCCTACATCACTGTGTACTAGACTACGAGTATTTCCTTCTGTTTCTGTCCTCCACATTCCTTTCCATCAAAGTCGGCTCTTGACTGATAGAGCCTTTCGGGTACTTGCCATATCAAGTACTTCTCCAAGGCGTACACCTCTACACCCTCACACACATTCCGTCAAAGCCGTCTCTTCAGACCTTTTGACATATCACCAAAGGCATACGTCTCTACCTCTTCACACTCGTTTCATCCAAGGCCTCGCTTCAGGTAAGCCTCGGCCACACCAAGGTATTCTGAAAGACATACGCCTCTGCACAAACGCGTGCGTTCCCCGTCACGCCGTCGCTATCAAAACTTCACGGCTTTTTTCTATTAAGGAAAGTTCGCAACACTCCTATTCACACGTAAGTAGCCACCCATATCCCCGCGCTCAACCTCATCAGCCTCCAGCCTCACCTTCGTTTACAACTAACACAGCTCACAGTGATTCAACGTCCCCACAGACAAACGAGACACAAGAACACACACGCGCGCCAATTCATTCTCACTATCCGCAATGTCTGACTTGACGTTTAACGAGATGGAACGCACGTTCCATCCGTATCCGCGCCTCCCAACCGAGCTGAAGCTGAAGATCTGGGCAATGGCTTACGAAGAGTGGGAGACGGGCGCCCACCACTTTAAGCTGATGCCAGCTCCAGTCGGTAAGCCAGGTCTTCAAATGAAAACCTTTCGTAGCAAGAAGGACGACGACTCGGCCTGGCGAGAGCGCTACGCCCTTTCCAAAGTGGACAAGTACGCGTTCGACACCTTCATCCGATTCGACAAGGAGCGCACCACGTTTCGCCTCGGGTCCAACTCCCGCCGACGCGTCAATCAAGAGGAGGTCAAAGAAGTCGCCAAGGTCGACGGAATTCGCGATCTTGTCACCTTCCGCATCAGCATGGAGAATTACTCCCTGAGCGCCTTGTCTTTCGACATAGACAACATAGACAACATAGACGGCTGGGAAAAATTCCAGGGCATCACCCACATCGGACTCGAAAACCGCATCCTCGACGGACAGCGACCGATGGGAGCGCCTTTGAGCACCCGGGTCTTCAGCTGCATCTGCCCGACGGTGGGAGCCACTCAACCACTTCCTCCACGCGTCTGCGCCCGGAACTTCATCACGTTCCTCCGGTTGTTCCCCGATCTCAAATCCTTCAACATTATCGTTCCTCTCTCCCTAGGCGCGACCAAGATCGGCCTGCTATTGCCCATCCAAGGCGAATCCCAATTCGTCAAGCACGGCGGCGGAATAACCCAGAGTTGCCTCCGAACCTTGGAGTACTTCCTTGGTAAGTCCCTTCCCCCCCTTCCCCCCCTTTTCTTTTTCTTTCCCTCTCTCTTCACGCCGTATCGTGTATGAACGACTGTGAATTAGCTATTAACTCGATATTCTTTCCAGAAACAGCCAAGAAGCGTGATCTCAAGTTGTTCTACGATCGCCGAGGAGTATACTGCGAGGTCTCCCATGATGACGTCAACCACCTCCAGTATGGCAACAAATTCGTTGATCTCCTGTGGCAGATGAGGTCCGCGATCCGTCATTGGAACAGCCTCCACCCGACGGACAAGCTAGACGTCCGTCTGGGAATCCTCGTACGGGCCGATCTCCGGAATGTGTATAGCTGTGGATCGGGCCCCAACGAAACTGGTGGAATCAGACTCCGCGCGCCCCAGCCATGGGCCTAAGGAGGTTTCCGCCGTTGCTATATGCTGGCTATCCGTCGTCGTTGTTATTCAGACTTCCTCGATCTGTATCCCATCGCGATACGTATGCTCTACCTCGTAGAGCCAGGGGTTTGATGCTAGGATGGGCTATGCGTTGGCATTTTTCATTTTCTGTTGAGGAATTGGCAACACGCGACGACTGATGATCTTGAGATGAACCGCAGGACACTAAAAAAAAGGGATGCTTCTTGTTTCGCCGTACAAATGGCCAGCTAGCTTTCATAGCAAATAAATCAAGAAGCTTTCAATATTTCTTCGTGATGCTGATCCTCGTGTTTCCATGTTAGCCCCTTTTGGGGGGGGGGGGGCAATTATGCAACAGCAGGTCTCCGGGATCGTAATTGTATGAATCAAGGGTCTAATAACTCAGCCAAATCTACAGAACTGGAGAATTTGATGGAAGTGAGGCTGCTATGGATGATTGTATCTAACGTTCTAACTTGGTGAAGTCGTTGCTGTGCTTATCTACCTAGTAGTATAGCGTGGCCCTTTCCGTCGGCTACCTCTCTAGACCCCAGGCAGGTTGAGCATCGACGGCTATATCCGGCCTTTCGTGTACCGGACTGAAGTGTCCATACTGATGTATCAAAATAATCGAGATTCGAATTTTGTCAGCTAAGGACGAGTTTGGGGTTTTGATGTAGGGGCGTGATCTAACGGAGTGGAAATTGAGATCACATCTCCGAATGTGTTGTCAGTCTAGGATTCAGGCCATCTTGCAGCATATAAGATCTTATATATCGACCGTATTTGCAGTTGTTGTCAGACCTGCGGAGGCTTTTTCATGTTTATTGGCGGCTAGTAGCAAGGGGGCCTCAACGGCGTGTAGGAGGGACCAAGGCCGAAGCCAGTTTCCTCTTTTGCGTCGATCGCAAAATGTTGTTTTACTCTAGATCCCATGATTGTCGCTTTATAGGGCCGGATGCGTCTCCGATTGTTACAATAATATCGAGGTAGACGCTACTAACCTAGGAGGTAAGATGTCATCTTATCCCCATTATATCGACTCTTTTCGCGGAGATGTGAAGTCAGCCATTTATTGTATTCTCGTCGTGTATAAATCTCTAGCGTCGACCAATCTAGAAGTGAATCCTATACGAGAGAGGGATCCCACAACCTCAACTTGCGGGTTGACCTGGATTGAAATTTTGCCATTTTACCTGCTTTCACGTCTTCTAGGAATCGGCTACTATTCCAAGGCATGACGTGGCGTAACACTCTGGAGCATTTCTCGGCTCACCATGATCGGAACGGTTCTGCGGGATTTTCTTAGATGTGTCACCTACCTTACTAGCGATACTGTTTATTTTCGTACCTTTGATACTTGCAGTCAGTGCTACTTTCCAGTTATTGAACCTGGTCAGGGCATCGTATGGTATGAATGCGGAGGCAGTGGGGGTACAAGTCGAGAGGTAGGACATCGGAGGCGATGGAAGCGATGGAACTGGCGGACCCTGCAGATGGGTATATGGTAATGGACTAGAAGGTAAATGACAGCGCTTATGAAGGTAAGATCTGGGCAGAAGACTCGGTACAGATTGATTCAAGAGTTCTCCCGTCACAAAGGACCGGCAAAGCGGTAGCGAGCTCAGAGAGATGGATTAGTTAGCCAAGTCAAGCACAACAATGCGCAAGAACCACTATTGCCATCGCCACTTTCACTCCGTGCCGCACTGCACATTTGGAGACTCGAAACAAACGCGCAACTCGTCGTGAACGCGGTGAAAATCACCAGGATTCTCCCTGGAGCGTAGTATATCTCTGGTTTCCTCTCCCTATCATGTGGTTAAGCGTAAATTTCACGCGGCGGCTCGCACTGGGGTTGGAATTATAGTGCTTCACATAGTTACGTCGTGTCGTCGTGCGAAGATTCAAGGTCTCGAATCGGCCATTGCGAAAAGGACGATACTCACGGCAGTCCCGGTCACAATGAATCGGCCCAGGAACAGCTGTGACCGAGACATTGTACGGCGTTCTGCTATTCAAACGAATATATGCGTGAAGTCCCTTCCCTTGATACACTCTTGTCACGGATAGTGAGGTGTCTATTATATACCTGTTATAACCGTACGGTCATGAACAGCGTGCGTTGTTTCTGCCGTCACAACTCTTCTAGATAGCTAATATTGGGGTCCGGACGGTCCTTTTATAAGAAATCTCGAGAATGGTCATTTACTTCGAATATCACGCAGGACAGCCTGACGCGCTTCTGAAAAGGACAGTGATACCAAGTCATGATAGGAGAACCCTACGGAATGTGTAGAGATGCGGCGGTTGTTTTGGGGAAAGCCGTCAACTTCCGGTGTGTGAACTGTGACGATGCGTGCTGTGGCGCCATTGTGGCTGGGCTTGATTGAGGCGTGATTACGTAATGGCATAGATAAGGCCTTATCGCATAAAGCAGGCGGCGCCAAGCGAGAATCTCCAGAGACGACGTATCTCGTGTCTCACGGCAGCACACGATGTTTCACACCTGTCACTTTTCTCAAACACCGATAGCTTTGGATAAAGCGGTCAATCTGAGAGAATTGCCACATTGAACATTGCCTGATCGTTTATACCTTGGTCTTCCTTATAAATGCTTACCGCGGACGACGACGCTGTTGATGCCTCGATGACCCCGGATAGACCCTCCCTCGCCTCCTGACCGCAAGCCATCCTCTCCTCCTCGCAACTATCGTAGGTAGTCCCAAGGCTGTACGGACGTACACGCTTATCCGGCACGGCTTAATGCTTTTGACGCCTCCGTTCATACACGATGTGTGGTACTTGTGATTGGTATCCGTCAGCCAACCACAGGGTTCTGATTCGCTGTGCGTCGCGGCACTGACCGCCACAATGATGCGGGGGATGTGCTCAAAATGACGGGATACCCATGACAGCGAAGGCCCACGGACACTATACTGACTATCTTGTACTTCACTCAGCTCCGGGCAGGCCATGGGCGGGCCGCAGAGGACGGGCTCGCCTCACGGAAGATCCCTGACGTTTAATGCTACGCCCTTCAAGCCCTTTCTTTTTCCATGTATTGCTTTCCCGCTAGATGGCGTTTTCTGACCGACACGAGATGATTCCAAAGCGGCGCAGACGAGCTACGAGAGAACTTTTCATCTGCCATTGCGAATTGCGGCATTACCTAATCATGAATCCCTTTCAAGGCCGTAACGGTGCTATTTACATCCATCCGACGCATGGTAACCGCCTGTGATCCGATGGTGAGTCGGCCGGTGAGGTCGGGTATCGCGAGTATAACTAGGTGCCAGGCAGCCTTTACTACAATATACCCCATGTCGTTTGTTACCGCATGGCGATTTCCTTCCATACATTCATCCATCCATAAACTGACGCCGGCCTAACTCCCTGCTGAAACTCGACCAAGAATTGCCCCGTCCAACGTAACGCCAAATGACCAGAAGGGCTCCAAATGGGATAACCCCCAATAGCCTTAATGCTTCTTGCTGACAAGACTAGCAAAAATGTTAGCTTTTATAATCTGTCCTTACTGGGTCGTGAGGGGGTTGAGGTGATAGTTCTATCCGTACCTAAGGACCAATACGACAACGAATATGATCGTGAGGAGGATCATAACACAGGCAATACCCTTGACGTGACTGGTGCGACCCGAGCCTTCCATGCACTCAAGACAAGCTGCCGACGAGGGCCAGGAGCAGCAACCTCGCTCAGGATCCTCGGGATCCTCGGGTCCGTCGTACGAAATTTCGGAGTGCGGTCGGAAGTAATCCACGGGCGCAGGTCGTCTATACTCCGAGGGGGAAATCTCTCGGCGCAATAGATACGCTGGCGGGAACTGGGGTCGCTGGTTGCAGTGGGCGGGCTGGGGAGCGGCGGGCAAACCCGGGCAGGCGTCGTCTGGCTTCATCATGTTCTGGTCCGACGGCTGGCTGTTGTCTGAAGTCTCCGAGTCAACGAGCGTGGCAGTTCGCTGGCTGCTAGCCGATGACGAGACCACGGGGGTCGGAGTCGCGTCGGTAGCCGGGGTTGTCGACATGGTAGCCTGCGCGTCTCCAGAGACTTGGTTGGCTCCGTTGGCTTGCTTGGCTCCCTCGGCAAGCATCATAAGCTCCGAGCCCGAGTCGATAAAGCCGCGGGCAGGATCTCCGATACAGTGAGAAGACATGGCTATCGAAACAGAGCTTGCTAGACTATACCGGGGGTATGGAGCCTAGGAATTGAAGTAGACGGCCGGCCTGATGACGACGGCGAGAAAGAAAGGTCGGCTTCCTATAGCGCTGTCAGTTATTGGTCGGCGGATAACAATGCATGGAGGCCAAGCCAAGTAGACGAGGGTCCTTATCTATCCATACGGGAATAAACGAACCTGCACTGTGGATGATGGGGGTGGTGTAGGGAGGGACAAAACCCGCTGACCGGGTCTGCGAGTGGGAGAGTAGGTAGGGGGTGGGCTGGGATGGGTGGGTGCCACTGTGCAAAGCGCACGTGTGATATGATATCTGAATTTCTGATTTTCGTTTCGAGCGCCACCAGACAGCTCGGTACCGGTTCCTGCAGACGGGGACGATAACGCTTGGCTGGGGATCTGCACGGCCGACACCAATGGGATCTCGGGACGTTAGACGGGGAATAAAAAGAAACAAAGCCCTTGTTTAAAGTAACCGGTGGACCGGTTGTACGTTGTGAGAGGGGGGGGAAGGCGGAGTTGCAACTTGTGAAAGGTGCAAAGTTGTGCGCGTGTGTAAGTTAAATAATAAAGGGGGGGGGGGAGGTAGAGGTAGAGAGAGGGAGGGTAGAGCAGAGGCAGGTAGGCGTGTTTGCGTTGTGCCTGAGGATTACCAGCAACGGCAGCGCCTGGTAACTTGATCGTCCGCGGTACTTCGCCGAAGTACTTTTATTTATTTATTCCAATTCATCCCAACTTTTTGTGTCCGGCTTGTTCCTGCACTGGCTGGTTTCCGGTTGGACAGCGGTAAACAACAACCGTTGCCCCGGTTGCATTTTACTGATCTGGGCGTATCTCACGATCCGAGATGTCTCTATTCTACGTGATCCGATTAAAAAGCTTGTCTCGTCGGCTGTGCCATGTTGTATATATACACGGGAGTACCGCGGTACGGACGCGGTGCCAGCCAACAGCGTAGCACAGTTAAGGGCAACAACGTCGTCGCGTCGGATGCTGTGCAGACGGCGCGGATCGATATCTCTCGCATAACATTAAGCTGTTGCACAGACCCGGCACTGAACCAGATCGGGAGCCTGAAGCATACAACGCCGTGCACGATCACGCCCTCAGGCAGTCCGTATCGGAGATCTGAATAGTTACCTGAATACCTCCTGAATACCTAGGTACCTAAATAACCATCATTGATAAGTAAAATCAACGCCAAAGAATAAACAAATGATCCAATACCCACGGTACATACCGATTAAAAAAATAAAAAACCAAAAAAAAAATTCACACGCACCACAAGTAAACCCCTGATCCGATATCACGACAAACCCGGTACCCCATCGTTACCCTCCTCCTCCAAGAACCCCAACCCACTATCCCGCCCCTTCCCCCTCCCGGCCCCCCCAGACCGAGCAAGCCCGCCGGAGAAAAATCCCCCAGGCCTCGGCTCAGGCGTACAAGCCCGATCCCGCCGCCCGTCCCTCAGCCCCTGAATCTCCCCGCGAAGCCTCCCCACAACTTCCAGCGCATCCGCCCTCTCCCGATCAACAACCTCGACCCGCCGCAGCGCCGCCGCGTTCTCCACCCTCAACCCCACGATCGTCTCCTGCGCGGCCCGCAACCCCTCGCGCACGCCCGCGATCTCCCGCCGCAGCTCCAGCACCCGCGCGTCCCGCAGCGCGAGCGCCGCCCCCGCGGACCGGTTGCGCACCTTACTCTCAGCGTCGCGCCGCCTCTGCACCTCGCGCAGCTTCGCCCCCAGCTCCGCCGCCAGCGCCCTCGCGCCGGATACTTTGCCCTGCAGCGCCTCCACCTGCGCGGCCCGGCCCTTGTCTAGCTCGGCCGCTTCGCGCTTGTATTCCTCCGCGTCGCTGCGGAGACGGCCGATGCTCGCTTCTAGCTCGGCGATGCGCTCGCGCAGCGGGGGTTCTCTGGCGCGGTATTCCTCGATGACATCGGCGTCTGCGCGCACCTTGCGGGTTAACTCCCGGAGCCGGACAAGCAAAGCGTCGAGGACGTCCGCGCCGCGGTGGGATAAGGGGTGCTGCGGCGTGTCTGTGGGACCCAGGGATTCCAGTTCCAGCCGAGCAGCGCGGAAGCTGGACGTCATGGTCGCTAGGATCTCCGCCGCGGTCTCCCCTTCGAAGCCTTGGGTTTCTAGGGATTCAGTCACGTCTTTCAGGGCTGTTGTTCTTTCCGCCAGGAGTCGGAGGAGCTGGTCTAGGTTTGCTTCTATGTCTGGGGATTGGGCCGGGGGATTATTGCTTCCTGGTCCTGGCGGGAGTGCGTTTGCTAGCTTTTCGGACACGCGGGTTTGTTGCGCTGAGTGAGTCTCTAACGTTTTTGTTAATTTACCCAGTTCGTGGCGGAGCGAGGCTAGCTCTGCCTCCAAAACCTCCTTTTCGGGATCGGGTATGCTTGCTTGGATCCCGATGTGAGACTGCGGGGTCGCCGGCGTGATGACTCGACGGGCTGAGCTTGGCGTTGCCGGTTGCAGCGGGCTTGTGGACGGCGGCGTGGGGAATGATGCCGATGCGGACCTCACGGGCGTCGTGGTGGTGTGCTTCCGGTGACGACGCGAGGGCGTGCTGCATGCTATGTCTGCCATGACCGAGTTTTGAGGGTCCTCGGCTTCGTCGTCATGTAGGTATGCATCTGAGAACGGATCTCGCGCAGCTAATGTCCAGTCGTAGAAGCTCCGCGACGGAAAATTGACATCTGCATCGTAATCGCTCAGATGATCGTCCTCCCTGTCCGCGCCGACGGCTGGGAGCTGCTGTCGGGCTAGTTCTGCCCGCAACGTCTTGATCTGCTGCTCGAGTTCCACGATGCGCTCCGTGTCGTGGATGAGCGTCTCATCATGCAGACGCGCGATCTCGGCGTCTCGATCTGCCAACTCGGCACGTAAGCGCTGTATCTCGGCCTCAACTTCGGCAGTTTTGGCCTCATTTTCTTTCCTCGTCCGCGACCTGGCCGTCGTCTTTCTGGTAATGACCCCCTCACCATTCTGTCTGATCTTCTCTCGCCTTACACGGCGCTGAACACGATCATCGGGGCTTGAAGGCAACGACAGGATGTCGATGTCATCCATAGATCCTTCATTTAATAGGGTCGTAGACAATGCTCTCTTCCTGGTGGTAGTTGTAGCAGCAGCGGGAATCCGACGGCGTTTAGTGGCCGGCTCGCCAAGCGATGACCGCTTGATCATGGGTGTTAGACCCGTAGAGCCTGGGCCGACGGCATCATCGTTAGAGAGCTCTGACCCTGGATCCGAGAAGCGGACTCGCTTCTTGGCTCGCGGCTTGCGGGGCGTCTCTACCATTTTTGGGACAGTTGCTGCTGCTGCTGCTGCTGCATTGCTGCGGAGACGAGGTGTGCGCCGAAGGGCAATTGGGAGGTCTAAATCGCGTGGATTCGCCATCTGTTCGAGTGGGATTGGTCTTTCACAGTAAAGACCGGGCT
The DNA here is from genome assembly GCA_022385655.1 of Xylaria intraflava. Classification (NCBI taxonomy): domain Eukaryota; kingdom Fungi; phylum Ascomycota; class Sordariomycetes; order Xylariales; family Xylariaceae; genus Xylaria; species Xylaria intraflava. The sequence continues at coordinate 121,502 of MU279823.1, read as the reverse complement.
ATCAATAAGTGTGCGCGTGGAAAATGCCGTCTCTGGCTAGATAAATACTACCTAATACATATCAGGGACAGTAACGAATGTAACAACGAAGACGGTTGTAGGAGTAATTGGAACAGTTCAATTAATTGATTCAGAAAGACATCATCAGCTTAACCACTCGGTTTGCACGACGACATCTGATCAGACCGGATTCACCAACGCGGTGTATGTAATCAGCCCTGGCTGTAGCCATGGAGAAGCGCGGTGACGAAAGTAAACAAGCAACAGCGCGTCGTCAACGCGCACGTTCCCCCATTTGTTTGTTAATTCCCCATCCCGGCATGGCGCCAGGCAACATCAAGCCAAGAATAACCATCGCCGATATCCCCGATATCTCCGTCCGTCTCCAGCCAATGAATTCCCCGTAACGCGGATGCTTTACTCGTGCCACCGCCCCACTTTAATTGGAATTCGCCGGGGCTCACCAACTAAAGTTGGTGCTCACCACCAAAACCGCCCAACCACCAAAAACCACCACCACCGCCCACCACCTATAATCACCACCTACAATCACCACCTTACCTACAACCACCGGAGCGCCAACCACCACCCACCATCCAACTACTGTTGAAGTGGTGGAGAAAGCTATAAAGATGAGATATAAGCGTCAATTAGACCCAGCTGAAGGAGCTGTTGCGACGCTTTTAAATACATTATTAGGCAGATAGGTCCCTAGAACTAATACTGCTAAGGGTCGCTGGTGGTTTTTGGTGGTTGGGCGGTTTTGCTGGTGAGCACCAACTTTAGTTGGTGAGCCCCGGCGAATTCCAATTAAAGTGGGGCGGTGGCACGAGTAGGGAATCCCCGGATTGCCCCATCAGGGAGAGGCCGGGACTCGGGAGCGAATTATCCCCGGGGAATTGATTACGTACTCAATGATCGTCTGTCTTAGTCAGTTTTGATAATTTTGCGTCATCCGTCCGTCGATAATTATTAACTTTTCAGAAGCCAATTGAACTCTCAATTCTCGAGATTTCCAAGTTGACGCACGACGATCCCGCGCTTCTACGTTATCGTCTAATCCCGCACCGGACGACTTCCCAAGCCCGAATTCAATAAAACCCGAGTCCCCCGAAGTGGCGAGAAACAAAGTCTGATGAGCCTCAACGCCGGAGCGCGCCTCGTGCGTGTTCAACCCATCCGTCTTCACAACAGAATCCTCCCCGCCCTCTTCTTCTCGCCAGATGCGAACCAGCCATACCGAAACCGCACAGCCTCAACATCCACAGCCTCACAACCAAAGAACCTACACCCGAACCCCCAGACAACAACAGCCCACCCCGACACCCTAAACCCCCCAGCATCAACCCGGCCCCCAGCCCTAGACCTCCCAGTCCGCGACGCCAACACAGGGCGTCTAATACACCTCTTCCGACTAGGAAGAGCCTACACAACCTTCTACAAAACAGGCCTATCAGCCGTGCTCACAAACCGGCGCCTCCTAGCCGCCAGCACAACGACAAGCCCGCACTCCCGCGCAACGCTGCACCTCCAGGCCCGAGTCCGCCACGACTCCGCCCGCCTCCCCCTCTTCGGCCTCCTCGCGCTCATCTGCGGCGAGTTCACGCCGCTGATAGTCCTAGTCTTCCCGCAGCTGACGCCATACACGTGCCGGATCCCAGCGCAGACGGCCGTGATCCGCCGGGGGAGCGAGGCGCGGCGGCACGCCAGCTTCCGCGCGCTGGCGTACCGCGCGGGGTCCGCGGACGGGCACATATGCCGCAGCCTAGGCCTCGGCAGCACGCTGTGGGACAAAGCCGGGTACGACGTGCCGTTCGCGCGGGGGCGGGCGGACGCCGCGGTGCGGTTCCTCGTGCGCGACGACGCGCTGCTTCGGTCCGGGGGCGGGGTCCCGTTGCTGGTTGACGAGGAGGTCGTCATTGCCTGCGAGGCGCGGGGGATCGATACCCTTGGGAAGGACACCGCTTGGTTGCGGGGACGGCTTCAGGCTTGGGTTGCTGGGACCGTCGCGGGCTCGGACGCGGAGGCTGTGGAGAAGACCCGGGCGTTGTTGCTTCGGGGGTGATGGGTTTGTTTGGATTCGTTGCGTCGCGCTTGGGGGATTGTATAACGGAAAAATGGACGGCTTCATGGGATCTGTATATATACATACCTGGCGTAGCATGCCACATCACGTAGATGTACAAAACGGGAACATAGAAAGTTGCACAGAGAAACCGCCTCCCAAAAAACACAAATCAAGGCAATGAAAAACCATCATCACTTTTCCATAACGACAGGAACCGTGTTCATATATTCTCGGATCCGGTGAGCTTTTTTTTGATCGGGAGTCTTGGATTGTACGTCCCGACGACCACAAATTCTAGGTAGGTACTCTAGTATTCACAATACATCGGCAACCTCGAAGTAAAAGCCAGGTAAAAGCTAACAGAACTCCCTCACCAAATGCAACGTTTTTCCCTTTTTTTCCCTCCTCGTCATCTCAATCTCCATGAAACCTAACGCCCAAAAGACTGTGGGCAAATAATCATCGACGAGTACCAGGCAATACCAGTTAATGGCATCCCACCATTCCTTTTCTTCCTTATTCTCTCGTCAAGGGGGCTCTACCCTTTATTTCCACTCGTACTCAAAGGCCGACATTCGTTAGAAAAGGCGGGGCCGTAGGGGGGACAAGATGAACATCTAGAGATGGACACCACAATGTGCAGGTAGAACACCAACGGGAGACGAAAGAGGAAGAAAGAAAATACAAAAGAGGCCAGCTTTCAACAAGCGATAAAAAGCACGGCCGTACAGACCAGAACAACTAACGCCTCCTATGCCGTGATCACAAGGGACTGGGCAGAGCTCTGCCTCCCATCTAACAACCGTAACTGAAAGAGCTTGGTGGAGCATTCGTGAAAAAAGCAACGACTATGCCGAGCTGTTAATACGGCCGAGCCGGACTACTACTTATATTTGGTAAGTTCGGTCAAGATTCTCTGAATATGTGCCGCGTTGTCGTCATCGGCACCACCCGCAGACGTGTTGGGTCCTGCGTATGTGCGGCCCATGCCCTGTCGGGTAGGATGTGGCTGAGAAGGCGGTCCCACCTCATACGCCATATTACCCAAATTGCCCGACAGCCTGGTTGAGTACGCGTTGGGCTTACCGTCGTTGGGGCCATAGGCTCTGGGCATGCCCACTTGACCGTTCGAGGATCCTAGAGTTCTGGGCATTCTAGCAGTGTCCAGGTGCGAACCACCAGCACCTGACGCAAGGGCAGACGCATAAGGTTCATGAGGGTGAGGTTGAATATAAGATGGTGGATTGTAGCGGCCTGGCTGGGGTACTGGATGCTGCTGAGCCGCGTTATATTGGCCATCGTTATTGCCGCCGTAAAGAGGTGTTGGCGATTCAGCTTGTGCCTTGGCACGAATGACCAGTTGGCCGGCGACGGCCGGATCAAGATCTTGGTACTGATCAAACCGAATCCCGGGGTATACAGCCGATCGATCAAAAACCTGTAATTGAATTTTACCGATTTGCTGGCAGCGAAAATCGAGATCCGCCACCGCGTGCACGCCTTCTACAACTTGGCGCTGGATGAATGCATCGCGTGAGAGTTGTGCATTAAACGGGATGAAATCAACGCTCAACCCCTGACGAATAAAAGCATTCTTCACCCAGGAAATGAAGTTGGGCTTGATATTTCCCAGAATAAGACATCGGATGTCAGGGATATCAGCTCCGTGACGGCCGGGTGAGTCCAGAACGGCCGCCGTAGAGCGTTGCCGATGGGAGCTGCGACTCCGGCGTCTATATGAGCTTTGATTGCTAAGTTTGGGGGACCGCGACCGACGACGGTCGTCGGAGTGGTTGACTGCAGGGCCACCCCGATCTTGACTGTTAGCGTTGTATGAGGATCGTCGCCGAGTCTTATGTTGGGGGTCGAACTGTCTTCCTGCACGGTGGTCGTCTCGTCCTCTCTTACCATCCTGATCGCCATTGCGTTTTCTACTGGCACGAGTTATCTCCTGCTTCTTCTTCCTATGTGTAACTTCAAGGTCTGGGAGGTGTTAGGACATTGACACGTCAACAACTGTAAAGGTACAACCTACGGATTTGCTTCCCCTTAATTTCTGTTCCTTGTAACGCAGTAATGGCAGCCTGACTCTCGGCAGTTGTGTGGCACTGGACAAAGCCAAAAGTGGACTTAAGAGAGATCTGGGCAAGGCGCCCAAATTTCGAGAACAAATCAAACACTTCGCGTTTGGACGTTTGATCACTAGCCAAATTTCCTGTTGATTGTTTAGGACTGTGGACCATGTGAGGAGAGATGCAGACTAACCGATGAAAATACGCGATCCTTCTGGAAACTTGTCCCACTTGGCTTCGAAAATGTACTTTTGTTCCTCCCGAAGGAATGCGTCCCAATCCTGCTTTGGCAGCGTACCACGACGAGCACTGGTAGGTCCTGGAACTGGGCCCGCATGAGAGGTAGACACATACGCACCCTTATTCGAGGGCAAAGGCATGCCACCGGATTGAGCGGCCTGAGGTATGTGTGGAGGGGGCCTGTTGGCAGGTGGTTTCAGGGGAAGATGCGGGACCACGTTATCATGAATACTTCTGGACGCAGAGCTATGGGCTGCGTTCACAACTGCTGTAGGAGGGGGGATCTTAGGCAAGTTGGATACAGCGGCTTCTGATACAACTTGATGGACTCCTGGCAGTTTTGGGGGTGGTTGCTCCTTGGAACCGGCTGGTGGGATTGAAATAGGGCTATGCGAAGGGATGGCTGGACTATTGTCAGCGACAGTGACCGCAGTGCCTGCAGATGAGGATACATCTGAATTCATGACTGATTTGCCCAACTTGGGCACAGGCTGGTCTGCTGCACAGGGGGTATCCGATGGGAAAACCGCGGTGACCTGCGTATCATTTGCACGAGTAGAAACTGATACGGTATCCACACCTTTATTCGCCTCGTCAGAATGTTTTGTGCTGTAGGCAATGTTTGGTGTATCACCGCTAATGGTGACTGCTGTTACGTCAGTCTGGGCATCAACATCCGGCGCCTGGGCCATGGCGGCCGCGGCTTGTGCGGTTTGTGCGGGTTGATTGTCGTTCAAAGACACGGCGCGATAAACATCGGCCTGATTCTGCAGGCCCGGGATCAGAATCGGGGAGGGTGGATGCACGGGAGCTGGGGATACCGGGTCTAGGTCCGCAGCAGCCCAGACCTTAGGCGGGTTGTCCGCCATTGGCTAATCGCGGCCGGTGAAGATTGGAAGAAACTTGAGTGATATGCTTTTGGTGGGTAGGGATGACTTAGCCGTCGTTGATAGTCTGGGGGTGGATGAAAGGGGGGTAGTGAACTGAGTGTATGATATCGAAGTTGTATCAGTGATGCAGAACAGGATTGTGCAAGGCTAGGTAGGATACCATAGCCGAGTTGAAGATGTTTGGGAGGCCGCAGTTGTGTCGAAGGTGTAGCCAGCCGCGGGGAGTATGGTAGTTGAAAGAGACTCGGGTGTGGAATAGAAAGGGATTATGGTGTGAGAATGGACGGTTAGAAGAAGGCCAACTAGGAAGGATGGGGGGTGGGGGAGGGGGAGGGGGGGCGGTTAACAAGAGAGAATGGGTTGGTTGGTGCGTATGTTTGTGGGTTAACCAAGCAGACAAAGCGGTAGGTGGCGAGGAGACGCCAGAAAGTCGCTTGTTCGAAGATGATCAAGCCGCGGTAGGAAGTGAATGCAGTTGGCGGTTGCTGTGATTGCCGTGGTTGTAGCGGAACACGTAGAAAGCATGGCCATTACGGGGTGCAAGAACCAAAAGAAGGTACGAGTACAGGTACGGGTACGGGTACAGGTACATGGGTCGCGATCTAGGCGCGCGTGGCAACGCGGTGGATGGGGATGCGAACACGTTCGGGCTCCTAGGCAACAACCTCAAGGCAATGGGACGGTCATTGTTGCCGGGCAGGGCAGACCAGATAGGCGTGTACGCAATATCCAATTCTGCACAGAAGCTCTTAACAAAATTAGGTAATACTAGATATCCGTCGCAGTCACGGGCCAGGGACGAAGCTTGTCTGATTGATTGATTGATTGACTGATAGATAGATAGATCGATGCCGGCGGGCCTGGCCGGACTTGCAGCGAGCACACACACGGGTTTGGGATGGACGGATGCTGGGCAGATGAAGGACTATACGCAACGCAAAGACTGCAGAGGCCTTGGGGAGACAGCCGCTCTAAGACAGGAACGAAAGCTACCGGGGCATGGCAGTCTGGTGTTGAAGCATCGGATGGTCTGGAAGTATTGGAAGGCCACAGACAAAGGCTGCCATTCAGCTTATCACGGTACACAGATTGGGCTTGACAAAGCGATGGTTGGGAAAATACATCAAGAGTCAAGAGTCAAAAGTCAAAAGGTCAATTGTCGAAGAATGTCGATGTTCAGGGATGCTGAGGAAGTGGGACAAACAGGCGCTACGTCTGGTCGGGAAAAAGCAGCACGAGCAACCTTGTTTCAACGGCACTGGCCCGTGCGCGCCACGTTCTGCGCCCGTCAGAGCCGCATGACTAAGCAGAGAGCCACGCGAGATACGTCCCGGTACACCTACCTAAGCTGAGGTACCGACAGACCATAAGGTAGATCATAAGGTACAAGCCACAAACATGCAAAATGTATTATTCTCCGTAGTTTACCTGCCGCTGAACACACAATGAACCAGACAGAAGTACGGCACAAAACAGCTCCCAGAGGCGTGCGGATGCGTGTACCGAAGAACATATTCAATGTACATACATGTACATGTACGAAGTACCGAGTAAATGAGGCTGAAAGTGGGACATGGCATCCGGTGGAGATAAGGTGATCGGTACACGAGACGGAAGGTACATGCTACAGTTAGTTACGGACTACGTAAACAGATCCAATGTCTCCCTACTGTCTGATTTCTAGACATTCTTGATAACAATTAGGCAATATACGTGCTGATGGCCGATGCCCATTTATCCATGCGCAGTCACGTGCTGTACACATATACGTGCTACATCTGTATATTAAACCAATGTCACAACACCATGTACAGCGACATACCAAACCAGCATACCCCGATAGATGCATAGTTCGGTAAATTAGCTGGCTCCAACCCGTAACGAGCACGTGTTACATCTTCTCATCTCACCACATGACGTAACCGCCGAATAGGCAGCGGGCTACAACCAATTCCGAGGTCATGCACTTATCACTTATCGTAAGAGTTCCCAGTCTAGGCGAGGTAAACATCTGAGATATGGCTGACACCCGCAACTTAGGTTCTCTGTATTGTGGGAACAAGAATTGGCAAAGCCAGCCACCTCACCCCCTATATTATTAGGTAGACATTGCGAAACTCAAGCCATGGCTTCAAATCCACTCGTTAGGACCGCGCACCTACTATTATCGCCGTCTCCATCAGCATTCTTAACGGCATCGCTAAGCCGTCGAAGAACTATCAGGTACCAATCATATGACGCTGTGCTTGACCATGATAGTCTAGAAGAAGCGCGGAAATGGTATGCCTCATTCAACGAGGATGCTTTGCCCAAAGGCCAAACCAGCTATTCCCGATCGAGTGGGCCCGGTGGGCAGCATGTAAACAAGTATGCGGAACACCGATTTCCTGTCCAAAGATGGCAGGCGGACGGGAGAAATTTCGCTGACGCGACGCAGAACTGAGAGCAAGGCGACCACGGTCTGGCCCCTCGGCGAACTATCCAAGGGGCTGCCCAAACTGATTTGCCATGCCTTGAGGTCGTCGCGGTACTATGCTATGCGTACTGACTCGATCACAATTCAAGCGCAAACGCATCGCAGCAGAACCGCTAACACGGATGAAAACCGTCAGAAACTTATCGAGGAGTTACGTCGGATATATCAGGAGAAAGTGCCAGCCGCTACTAGCGAGAAGAAAATTAAAAAACACAAAGAGATGTAAGTGTTGTTATCGCCGATACTTCGCCGTAGGCTTAGATAGCTGTGATCACAGATCTGACGCTGCGCAGGGCAAAAGCTTTTCACCAGAGCAGGCTCAATGCCAAGAAACAACAGAGCTCGAAGAAGGCCTTTCGTAAGGGCTCAGCCGGCGAATGAATTACCTATCCTACTTAACCAGCTTTAGGAGGAGAAAGCGCAGGGCCATAGAGACTTTAATACGCGATCACTACTAAGTAGATACGCCCGTACAAGTTCGACATCGAGATGGGCCCATAGCGGAGAAAGATTAGTGCCTTATAGACCGGTACCAATCAAACGGCACGGGCCCTTCCCGCGGGCCCCGACTCGTGAGGATGAATGCTTCCGGGAAAAGGCGCCGGGACAGCCACATCTTACTGGATAACCGGATGATACTGTAGATGCGTGTGCCACACTTTTATAGCTCGTAGATACCGGACACGCGGCGGTACCTGCTGTATAAGTAAGCAGCATATCTACAGTAAGCACGCCTAGAGAGGCTCACACGTGCGCCTTACCTTGGCTGCAGTGCCAGTGCACTGTGGCTGGGGCGATCACTTCAGATACCACGCTGGGCCGGCTTGACACGACCCATTGCGATGAGGGGCAGTTGCGCCGAGCGGGGCTGATAATCATCCGGGAGAGTCGCCTACCAGTATTTATTCACATGCGTGCCCCGGATATACCATATTCTCGAATTACGTGGACCTGGGTGAAGGCGATAAGGTATAAGGTACTTCTCGCTGAGGGTGACGCCTCCCTATGGCCGAAGTACCGGCCTGGGCATGATTATAGGCACATCCCCCGTACATGCATAACATACGCTCACTTGGCGCCCCGCAAGATAGGTATTGGGCACGTCCATTGCTAAGCAGCCAGCCAACCCCACTACCAGGCAGCCCATCCCATCACCCCCAGTCAGCACTGGGCTGCTGAGCCTGCGACCGTCAGAGCAGGACCAAATTAATTCTCTTTCAATTCACTTCGTCTAGGACTGAGTCGACAGACCCTTGCTTCCCATCCACCTTGCCATTGTTTTGGGTTGTTTTTGTCTTTCGGGTTTGCAGCCGTTTTTGCCGGGAATAAGACAAGACATACACTTCTACACCAACACTCGGGAAGAGTCGCGATCCAGCATCACACCCTCGGTCCTCACCTCTCCCTTCGCATGAACGTTGGGCTTTTTGGGCCTCTCTCGCCAGCCGACAATGAACAGATCCGCAGACGCCGCCAACACCGGCCTGCCCAACGGGCAACCCCCTCAAGTACAGCCGTGTCGTTACAAGGTCGGCAAAACTCTTGGCGCCGGCTCCTACTCGGTCGTGAAAGAGTGCGTGCACGTCGATACCGGCCGCTATTATGCCGCCAAGGTCATAAGCAAGAGGCTGATGGCCGGTCGTGAACACATGGTACGCCCGCCAAGCGTTGTTTCTGCCGAGGTCTTCTGGGCCCACTAACCATCTTTCCGGAATGTCTTCAGGTACGAAACGAGATCGCCGTCCTTAAGAAGGTCTCTATGGGTCACCTCAACATCCTGACCCTGGTGGATTATTTCGAGACCTTGAACAACTTGTACCTCGTGACTGATCTCGCTCTCGGCGGTGAGCTATTTGACCGGATTTGCCGCAAAGGGTCGTACTACGAGTCCGACGCTGCTGATCTGATCCGCGCTACCCTGTCTGCCGTCGCCTACCTCCATGACCACGGCATCGTCCATCGAGACCTCAAGCCTGAGAATCTGTTGTTTCGCACGCCCGAGGACAATGCCGACCTTCTCATTGCCGACTTTGGACTCTCGCGTATAATGGACGAGGAGCAATTCCACGTGCTTACCACCACGTGTGGAACTCCGGGGTACATGGCGCCCGAGATCTTTAAGAAGACAGGCCACGGAAAACCCGTCGACATATGGGCCATGGGAGTCATCACGTACTTTCTGCTATGTGGCTACACACCCTTTGACCGTGACAGCGACTTTGAAGAGATGCAGGCCATCCTTAACGCGGATTACAGCTTCGAGCCGGCTGAGTACTGGCATGGTGTCAGCGACTCTGCAAAGGACTTTGTCCGCCGTTGTCTGACGGTTGACCCCAACAAGCGTATGACGGCGCATGAGGCATTATCTCATCCATTCATTGCTGGCTACAGCGACAACCCGGACGGCGACAAGGGCCAGAACCTGCTACCCACGGTCAAGAAGAACTTCAACGCGCGCAAAACGCTGCACGCCGCCATAGACACGGTTCGGGCGATCAACAAGCTAAGAGAGGGCCAAGCCCATCATGCTCAACTCGCGGCCGGGTCACGGCCGGCCGAAGCTACGAGGGGTTCTGGGCCGTCGGCCAAGGACGGCAGCGCAAACGCGAGCACGCGCGATTCGGGATACTCCAGCAACCGCGACGGCGACACAGATATGGGCGGCACGGCGCCCACGTCCGAGGTCCCGGCGAGTCTGCGCCCCGGCTCCGCGGTGAACAAGGTGGTCGAAACGTCCAAGGCTCTCTGGACCGCGAGTCAAACCAGGGGATAAAAACAACTTTTCTCTTTTTTTGTTTTTTCCCAGATCTATCTATCTACCTTACCATATGCATCTGATACGGGCGGGTCGGGGCCTTGAATAACGAAAGGTGGTATTAGTAGCCAGTAAACATTAAAGCTCTTCCTCTCTCTTCCTCTCTCTCCCTCTCTCTCTCTCCTTTTCCCCTCTACTCTACGACCGGGAGGCTTTTGATTGGGAATACTGTTTTTGGCACAAAGCGGGGAGGAGCCCATTCCCGAATATTATAAATAATGGCTCTTCGTCTTTTTTTATTTCCTTGTATTATTTTTTTTTCTTTTTGTTTTGGTTTTGGGAAATGCATTAGTAGCGCGTCGCGACTTTGAGAGATGGCATTAGCGACGTTTTGTAGATGGGATGGGCTGGGAACGCGGAGGCACGGACGACGTCTGGTCTGATCTTATGCGGACGCTGAGCAGTACGATAGCGAATGGAAAAAAAATCCCCACCCCTTGGGGGAAAAAGACCGGGGTCTTTGATAAAATTTTTTTTTTTTCGTGTTCTTTGCTTTTACTTGGTCTGTCGTGTATATATGCAGGGCTCGCTCTTGTCTCCCGGCTGGTCTGGGATTGCGGATGGAAGTGCTTGGTTTTGGTGGTGCTTGGAAACTGTTTAGATGCTTGAGTTTGTCTGTCTTTGCGGGGAGACGGGTCTTAGGAGTGCTTCTCGCATTTTAGGATGAATAGATAGACAACGTGGTTATAAGATGGTTTACATTATACGGTCACGATGGGGTGAGATTCATCAGACTTAGTTCATGCTTCGTTATGTGATTTCCTCTCCGTGAGTTAAGCATATCCCGCTTTTAACTAAGATATTTCAATTTTCGTCCCTCCCGTTTTCCATCCGGTTCGTTTTGAGTATCTAGCCAGATTCCGCAATAAAGTCCACCGAACAAGAATCCCCCCTACTCACGCACCTCCCGCAGCCCATACCCCAGCATCCCATTCGGCTCCACGGCCGCGGCGTCAGCAAGCTTCACAGCGGCCTCGGCCCCGGCGACGGGAACGCGGTACTCGAAGCGCGCGCCGGGCGCCGCGCCCGCCACGGGGTACGGGAAGGGGAGGTACTCCGGGAGGAGCCCCGCCTGGCGCAGCGCGGTGCCCTGGTCCCAGTGGATGTGCTCGTTGTAGAGCCTGTCGCCGCGGACATTGACGACGGAGGTGACTGGGATCCTGAGGTATTTGTTTGTCGGGGGGATGCCGGGGAGGCTTTTTTTGGCGTTGTTATTAGTTGCTGTTTGATTTGAAGTATTATCTAAAGAATGAAGAAAGACGAAAGAGAAAGATGAAAAAAGAAAGACAGGAAAAAAAAGGGGGGGGACTCACAGCCAGTCCACGGTACGATCGTGCGTAAGCACGGCGACGAACTCATCGACGACACGGTCGATGCCCACGGTGCGGCTCACGAGCTCCAGCGCCGTGTCGGCCGGGTTGCAGAAGATGAAGTGGTCGCGGTAGAACGCGGTAAGCGACGCCCGGCCCGTGCCGCCCGTGAGCACGGGGACGTGGTTGACGTACGGCTCGTCGACCATCGTGCCCATCGTGAGCTCGACGGAGCGCGTCGCGAACTCCAGCGCCGCGTGCTCTTCCCAGACGGCCTCGAGGTCGAAGTGCGGGCCGCCCAGGTGGTGCTTCAGGAAGGTTAGCGAGCGCGTGTGCGAGAGGCTTGCTGCGGCGTTGTTGTAGCTCTGCGCGGCGGGGTGGATGTAATCGGGGGACTGGACGGATGGGTAGTTGTACTGTTTTGTGTTTGGGTTTGAGGGGGATGGGGACGGGGAGCCGGGTAGGTGGAGGAGTTGCGGCTTTTGCGCGAGATCCCACTCTGCGCTGAACGAAACTGAGGCTTTGAGTTTCTGTGAATTGTTGTAGACTGCCTTGAGTTCTGAAGTCAGACTTGGTGGGTATTTTGCCGGTGCTCCGTATACTATGCCGCGGGATGGTTAGTATTTCTGTTTACGATGTTGTATCTTGTTTGGCTGGTTAAAGCAATGACAAATCGTGATAATGATATGAGCAAGTAAACAAGACCGACGCAGCCTTCTTACCAATCAGTGCAAACTGGTCCTTGACATTACATGTCTCCAGCTTCTCCAGAGCATTTATCGCGCCATCAAGAGCAGCCTTGACATCCGACCCGGCGGGATGACTCCCATGGCTAAGATCGAGTTTCACCACGGCATAGCCCTCCTCGGCCCATTTCTTCTGGGGCGGAGGATCAACCGCTCCATACTTGCCGCCATTCCCCGGGCCCTCGTCCTGTGAAGTTCGCGCCGGTGGTTCCCCGGGCGTGATGAGGATGAGACCTGGCCCGTATCCGCGCCGGGTGAGGGGTGGCTGCAGAGTAGCATTGTCCGCAAGGTGGACGAGTGGCGCCGACGGGAGGGGAACGGGCTCTTGCTGATCCGTCATGTTGGAAGTAATACTTCTGATATCTTCACTCTAATACACCTTTATTTCTCAGGCTGCCGTAATTGACCGTTTTTGAAAAATCGTGCTATCTCCGCAGCACCTTTCGAAGTCCTCGGAGTGGCAGCGCGCCGTTATATAGGTACCTGTGCTATTAACCTATTCTGTTATTGTTGGATGCATGATGCCGGTCTGGATTCATCATGTGGGGGAGGCGGGTCGAATACCTACGGTGAACCATTGCCCTAACTACAATCCAGGGCCACAGTTGTTTGGAAGGTTCGACGTTCGGGATTCGACGTTCGGAATTCAACGTCTAAAATCCAAGAGAACACCGCCGAGCAGTATGGACGTTGAATTGCAACGCCAGTCTGCCAACCTAGGTACGTAGACCATCTTCTATGACTATATCTACGCACAACGTCGACGAGGTATCGGTCTAAAAACAACGCGCCCGGATGGCGTCACTATAATGGCACCACAGTGGATCATACCGATCCTAGCGGCACACTCCAAACCCTTCCGCAATGCCCGTCTCGGAGTTTAGGATCTAGATGGATAGTACCAGACAGTGCGGACGGTACCGTCTCTAATGGCTACGTAGGTAGCAAATACTTCAGGACTCTTCAGCTCCGTGATGATTTCGTTCTGTGTCCTATCAGAACGGCCCGTACAAAGTACTGTGCTGTGCTGTGCCGGGACCGAAACCCGTATAACGGGAAACACTGTGGCATTCCGTCCGCCGGGTTCAGCTGAGCTATGCACCGACCGACTCAGGAGCATGCAGCCAACAGTCGGCCGGGTGCATGACGTTGCCGCCGCCGTGGGTATCATAGCCATGCCGGAGTATCATGGCCAATCAGCAAGAAGCCAGTCACGTAAAGAACACCAAACAGAGCAATGCCGATTCCATACACCGATGGCATGAGCATCTAAAGCAGACGCCAAGAATCCCTCAAAGCAAAAGGTGAGACTAATAAAAACCAACACCCTCACAAATGCGCACCCGCATCCTTAGCCAGCGGCACCCAGTCCAAGCCCTTCTGCTCAGCGACAAGCGTAAGCATCCGCCCCTCGTCAACAGCAGCCTCCAGATTCCGAAGGACCAAAAGCTCCATAGCGCGACCCGTCTCAGAAGTATAAGTGCCGACGTGAGGGAGCAGGAAGGCCCGCGGATTGCCCATCAGACCGGGGTGAACCCGGGGCTCGTCCTCGTAGACGTCGAGCCCCACGGCCGAGACATGGCCCGACTCCAGTGCCGCCGCGAGCGCCGCCTCGTCGATGAGCGCGCCCCGCGCAGTGTTGACGACCACGACGCCGGGCTTCGCGCGCGCGAGCTCCGCGGCCCCGATGATGTGGCGCGTTGACGGGTTCAGCGCAAGGTTCAGTGACAGCACGTCCGCGCGCGCGAGGAGCTCGTCGAACGAGACGTACTCCGCGTCCTGCGCTAACGCAGGGTCCAGGGGCCGGCGGTTGTGGTAGATGATGCGCATGCCGAACGCGCGGGCCCGGTGCGCCATTGCGCGGCCAATCCCGCCCATGCCCAGGATCGCCAGGGTCTTCCCCTTGGGATCGTGGCCCCGCGGTGTATCGCCTATCCATTTGCCTGCGCGGAGGGAGGTGATGGAGAAGTGCGCCACTTGGGAGTGCTGTTAGTTTTGATTCGGGGGTTTTCGGTGTCTATGCACATACGAGTTATGCGCACCAAGATAAGAAAAAAAGAAAGTAGAAAAACAAAGGCGAGAGCGCAAATGAAGGCAAATGGAATAGGCCCGCATGCAAGTGGAAAAAGAACTCACTTCGAAAAGCCCCAAGCATAAGGAAAATCCCCACGTCCGCCGTGGCGTCGTCAACAGCAATAGGCGTATTAGAGACAGCGATGCGCCTGTGCGAGCAGGCATCCACGTCAATGGTATCGTACCCAGCGCCGTTATGCGCGATGAACCGCCACGACGCCGGCAGCGCCGCGACAAGCTCAGCGTCGAACCGCCCCGTGAATCGCGTGGAGCCATTCGACCTGTAGCAGCCGATCACGGCATCGTAGACGCCGGTGCGGCAGTTCGCCAGGAAGTCCTCGCGCGTCCCGGACTTGAACTCCACAAGATTGTATTTCGACCCTAACGCCTGCCATTCTTCCGCTGCGTCGGAGATCTTGCCTATGCACAGCACCGTGGGCGCCATGGTGTGCGTGGGGGGTGCGGGGGCGGGCGAAGAGGCACTTCAATTGGATTATCGCGCAGGTTGGGTGCTGCTCTGTTTAATCCGTTTTTTCTTTAACCCGGCGGGATTCGTGTTTCCTATATTAAAAGGGAAGCAATCTACGGCCTCGCAATTTACTCACGATGTGGAGTAGTCGCGAGTGTCTCGGGGCTTGTCTCCGACCGAGCTGCCGGATATCGGAGGTCGCCAAACCGCCAACACTGGGACACGAAGTGGGCCCCGGACACACCCTCTGTGATGAAAGCGGCGACGCAACCCGACGGGCAGGAGGAACGCCAGAAAAGCGTAACCGAAGCATGTAGACTGCGATATGAGATCTGTAAACAAGACTTTAGCTGGTTCACCGGCAGTTAATTCATCATATAGCAACACAGTAGAATCAGACGCAATAGTGATGGTGCGCGGGACAAAGATTATATGGATATAATTACTCAATTTCGTACACGATTATGCGGTGCTCGTTCCCGGTAGAACTCGGGGCAGGTTCGAAAGGCCGGAGACCCCGAGTGCGAGACATTGCTTAATCTGAGAACCAGAGCCGGGGCTGTAGTCAATTGTGATTTTTTAATTCCTGCGTTTTGCCACTGCCCCGGGTCAAGACAGAATTCATTAACGCCAGAGCCTGGCTACAAAGACCTCTACCCACCACCATATTCATGACCGGACAGAGCAAACAAGCTGACAACGGTGTTCTCAAACATGGAATTTACCTTTTATGAACAGTATCATCAACGCCATACGCCATGTGGTGTGGCCATTAAATGACCTCACATGCAAGAAGTGGTTCTTAGCGGCCATGATGCGCAAGGCCTCGAAATGAGGTATCGGTACATGTGGGTGGCTGCTCGAAACAATAACTAGTTGTCGGTCAACTAGAATATCAATCATTAAGACCGGCGAGCTGGTAAACTAAGAAGACTCGACAGAGAAGATGGGGGCATCGACCGACAAGCCATTAATGCTTCATTCCTGGATAATTCGGGAGCGGTATGGGTGTCTGTTTCGGGACAATTGGTGTTACGACAGCGGGCTTGGGCGTCTTATCTTTCTTAGACTTTTCTTTCTTGGCCTTAACTTCCTGGGACGACTGCTTAGAAGGCGTGGCATTGGATGCCGCTGCGACATTGGGGGGGTGAATGGGAGTACGTTTCTTCGGGCTGGATTCTTTTGTGACTTGTCCCGCCTTCAGGCGCTTAGCTCCCTGGTCCTCATCGCCGGGATGCTTTCGCTTTCGATCGCCGTTCGCAACGTCAACCTTCGCGGACTTCTTCTGGCCCTTGGTGGCAGCGGGCGCCGGGGGCGCGGTCATCTCAACATCAGAATCACTTTCCGACTCGCCCTTAGCACGAGAAGGCACCCGAAGTTTGGTGCTGGGTTGAGAGCTAAATGAGTTTGCGGGTGTCATCAGCTTGGCTGCATTTGCGCTCGGAATTGAAGGGACACCGATGGGTGTATAGCGAATTCTAAGGCCCTCAGGCTGTTCTCGGATAGGCTTAGGAACTGGGACGTAATCATCTGTTGCGGTAGCATGGACTTCGCCACCAGGCCCAAACTTAGCCATACGCCGTAGGTGGACGGTAGAGTCAATAGAGTGATTCACTGCCGACTTCGTTAGCCTTGACTTTTTTTTTTTTTTTTAAAAAAAAAAAGAGCCGCCAAGGATTACATACAAGCCGTGTACTTATCGCCACCCCGAGAAGGAATGAGCAACTGGATCTGCGTGTTTGTGGCATGGGACTCGAGATCTAATCCGTAGTTATCACCAGCGTGAGTCAGCAAAGGGCCTCCCTTCATTGCCTTGGTTAAGTCAATCTCCATGTCCTTTAAGACAGTGATAGGAAGCGAAGCCGGTGCGGTGAAGTACCACACCTGCTTGCCCTCCAAGTTGGCGCTATTGAAGAAGTCCGCCACCTCTTTGCCGGGGTTGTCAGAGGAAGCCTTGCGGAGGGTGAATTCGGAGTTGTTTAGCCATGGGGCCCGGGACCTAAAGGTAAGGCAGTTAGATATGAAGCTGAAGCGGTCGCTACTCGTAAAACTGACAGTTGAGATGTTGATTCTGCTGCAACAACGGTGCCGTTGGTCTTGCTAAGAGTAGATTTTCCACTATCGCCTTCATCGTCACTATCGCTGCTACTGTCGCTTTCCTCAGCAGAAGACTCCGGGCCACTTTTGACCATGGCCTTTCCTTGGGCGCTTTGGCTAGTTGTTTCCTCATCTTCATCACTAGAGCTGTCACTTTCATCACTCTTCTTGATAGCCGAAGGTTTGCCATTGACGACCTTCTTGTTGGCGGTGACCTCCTCGCTTTCACTGGAGCTAGTGCTAGAGCTCGTACCCTCGCTGCTTGTATCGCTCTCTGGCTCGCTCACGGCGGATTTGGGTCGAGATGGGATAGCGACGGGTTTGGATGCAGGACTGTCAGAGCTTGATGTTTCGGATTCTGAATCGGACTCCGATTCGGTTCCAGATTCGGACTCGGATTCTAATTTCGATCCACCATCCGACTTCTGCGCAGATGTCGAAGCACCTTTCTTCGCAGCGGGTTTGGCAGGGTTCGATACGGATTTAGTAGCACCGTTGACTTTGGCATCAACAGCCTCGTTCTTCGCGGCCTTCTTCGCAAAAAGCTTGGCGCGCGCGGCAGCTAGGGAGGCATCACTGTTGCTATCACTGTTGCTGGAGGAGTCGCTGTCGCTGCTGGAATCTTCAGAGGCGTCGGCGCTCTTGAAGGACATGGCAGGTTCACGCGCACGCGACAGTGGGGCCTTTTTCGAGGATGCGCTGTCCTTCTTCTCCTGGCGCACTTTGTGGGCTTGGCTGGAAAGTGAGCCAATATTGGCCTTCGTATCCCGCATCGTGAAAGATTACATAAAGATTATGGTTGATGTGGTGAAAAGGGTGTGAAGAGGGCGCGGTGAGCAAATAGGAAGGGGGCGTTGAATCGCTGGATCGGCGGGTTGACAAGAAATTTTTGGAGCTCAGTCCGTTACAGTTCACGCGCCCTGCTTCGACGGCTAATGGGGGATGGCGAAGGTACGCGGGGCGCTGTTGTGAGTGAAGTATCTTACAAGTACTACTTACATTGCACGTGCAAAATATAGGCACATTCACGGTGTCCTGTAGAGAAATACCTCGTACCGTTACTACTGCTACGTGTAAGCGGGACCTCGCATGTACCGAATCTGCTTGTACATTGTGTTTCTGTCCATTGTAGCGGTCATTCAGCGCTGTGACAGGCTACAAGCCAGTGACCTGGCCATGTCTATAGGCGGGTGTAGGGGTCCCTAGTGGGGTTCGGGTTGCCACCTGCACCGACAGTGCGTCGCATGGCGGACGGGCATGATCCCGCCGGGAAAACACCGGGGAAACATCCCTGGTCCCGCGTTTATCTTATACTTTAGCCCGGGACGGCTCCGTAGCGGAAAAATGAAAGGGTTCATTCTCCCCTATCGCCCTATACATAACCCCTTGTCAGCTTCAATTTTGTTTCCTCCAAACAATACCACGAGTGGCGTTCTTATAATTAATTATGTCCACTAGCAAGCGGCGGAAACTAAACGCGGACGATTCGCCTCAACGTAGGTTGATGTCCACTCATTTGCACTGCTGCCATTCCTAACAGACTGTACAGCCATGAGTGCCTTTGCTCTCAGGAAGAAGCTGCTAGCTCAGCAAAGCCCACTTCCATCTCCCTCACTTGGTCCGGCCGATGTGTCAGGGACCCCCAGTGACAATTCAACATCCCAGGGAGTATCTGGTTCCCCAAAGAAGGCTAGAACACCCAGATCTTCACGGCGTATCTTGGTTGAGTCTAGAGAGACGCCAAATTCTTACCAATCGGGTGAATCGCAACCTGCTGAGGCTTCAACTGGGCTACTTGATCCTCTTATGAGTGGAACCGGTGACGGGCCTAACAATTTTTCCCCTTTCTCGCTTGAGGAAGGGCAAGAAAGGCATGATACCTATGATGCCAGTGGTCCATCCCAATCCGTCAACTTCACCAGCTTTCGCCCATCTAAAGGCAATTTCCGTAAAAAGAAGGACAATGTACTGCAGTTGAAGCTCGAGGAGGGAGAGGTGCGTTTATGTATCAATACCATTATTTTCCTAAGCTCATGCAGCACAGAGATTGGTGATCTTTGGAAGCTATGGCGTCCGTGTGGAGTCTGGTGAAGTGACAGTCTATGGCGCCACGTTGGGGGCGTCTAAAGACGTATTCTGGATCCATGCACCGCAGTCTCACGCTCTGCCGGTAATTCGATGCACTGACGATGCAAATGTGGAGCTTCATCCTCACCCTGGGGCCCGGGAGCTTAAGGAGCTGGGAAGGCTTTCACCTTTGTTTCGAAAGCTTTGGTGGGAAGATCCTAGCTTGCCGTCTCAAGACAAGAGCGCATTGTCTGGTGAGACATTCCGAATTGTAAGTTGTGCGCGATCCCCCCAACTTCAAATTTCTGAAATTCATTCTCGCGATAGCTTTATACATCCGAGGACGGACCTAGGCGGGCGGTTATTCAGGATTTGAAGTTACCACCGGAATGGAATCGAGAAATCGCGGTACATGTTGACATGCAGGACTCGGGACCCTCATCCATCATGATAACCGGCCCCAAGTCGTCTGGAAAATCTACCTTTGGCAAGGTTTTAACAAACAGACTTCTGACCAGCACGCACAATGGTCGTAAGAAGTCGGGCCATGCGGGAGTAGTGGTTCTCGATCTCGATCCGGGGCAGCCGGAATACTGCGGTCCTGGCCAGATAGCCCTCATCCTCATAACAAAGCCCGTGCTATCCCCTGCCTTTTGCCGACCCGTCGATGCCTCCGGTATTCGCACGATTCGATCCCATGCTCTAGCTGCACTTTCCCCTGCCTCAGACCCCGAACTCTATACTGAGATGGCCTTGGACCTCATAGCTCATTACCGCAATGCATTTGGGTCGTACCCACTCGTAGTTAATACACCAGGCTGGATCCAGGGCACTGGTTTGGACTTGTTAGTTTCCCTAATTGGAGAACTACGCCCCTCAAAAGTAATATACATGTCCCAATCAGGTCCGGCTGATGCAGTCGAGGCCCTCGAAGGAGCCTGCAATGCGATTCTATCAACTCTGCCACCGCAGCCCAATCAGAATAGTCTTCGAACTGCGGTGGATTTACGCTCTATGCAGACGATGGCCTACTTCCATGCGGAACCAACGACGGGCCAGAATAGCGGGAGCCAGTTTCATTTGTTTCAGAAGCCACTCACAGCCATGGCCCCGTGGCAGGTTCGTTTTAGAGGTGATGGTGCTGGTATCTCTGCCGTTCTATTTTACGGCTTTCCGACACAGGCTGGCCTTGTCGCCGATGCGATCAACGGCACTATTCTCGCTGCGGTCGAAGTAGAGAGTCCAGACGCATTTCGGCAAATCGCGGGAATTCAATCACGGCCGGGCAATACGGCTGACGACGCTCCCCCTGGATCCCCAATGGACCTGGATGCCAACGCAGAAGATCTGCCCAAGTTGACATCATTCTCGCTGTTTCGCGAGAAGTTGATGACTCAGACTGCAGAGGGCATACCATTCATCGATACATCGCAGGGACTGACCCTCGATCCCCGGTATTCCCGGTGCCTCGGTTTGGTCTTGGTTCGTGGTATAGACGTTGAGAACGGCAATTTTCATTTACTAAGCCCCATAACGACAACCCAAGTAGATGATGTAAAAGCGAGCGGAGGGCAGATCGTTCTTGTTAGTGGCAAATTCGACCCGCCGAGCTGGGCTTACACAGAGGACCTGTATTTACAGTCACAAGGTGACGATGGCGACGGGAACGACGGACTTGATTCGAACCAAGAAGAAGACATTGGGGACAATTCAGATGACGCAAAGGGGGACAACACCGCCTTTGCCCAAAATAGCGCAGGGCCAGTGCCCTGGATTGAGATCCTTGCAAGGAACCAAAAACGTGGTGCGGGATCCAAAGCGTGGAGAGTGCGACGAGACCTGGGCCGCGCTGGTGGGGACTAATGGCGGTTTAACTATGACATATACTGCGTGCCCACACCGAGAGCTATTATGTCCTTAGGGAGGAGCCTCGGTGACTGGATTGGTAATACGAACGCAGGATGCCCTGAGACAGGCAATGAAGCTGAGGTAACGGACCCCCGCAAGTTACGAGCCATTCTCGCCAACGCCGTTCTCGCCTACGCCGTTCGTGTACTAGTGTCGGCAGATCCCCCCACGTCAACGCTTTGTCATGCGTGGTCATCACGCATTTGCTGACTCCGTTGCAAGCCAGGCATGTTCAATCAAGGCAGACGTCATGTCTGTAGACAATTTCTCATCGAGAGCGTCAATACGTGAAAGCAATCCATGATCTGTGATATATAGCTGAGTGCGCCGTTTCAATAGTCAACCCAACCACCATTAGAATCTCACACCACTCGATGTTTCGCTAGTTTGAATACACATTCCGTGAAATAACCTCCCCCCATCATCCAACGCCCATGTCTTCCATGCCGTCCTCCAAGGTCGATGTGCTCGTAGTGGGCGCCGGCCCAGCTGGGCTCATGCTCTCGCTCTGGCTCTCACGACTCGGCATCGTGACAAGAGTTATCGACAAGCGAACGGACAAAATATCCTCGGGACAAGCAGACGGGTTAGTCGGCTCTGAGACAATGAATTTCACATACTCCCGCTGAAACCAGGTCCTCTTCACAGCTTTCAAGCGCGCACACTAGAGATACTCGACAGCTTCGGCATCGACGGGGCGTGGAAGAGCGCGAATCGAATGTTTGGTACGCCACAGAATTGGATATATTTACCCCGACTTGGCGATGCAGACCTGCCCGCCTTTTTGTGGAGTGCAAACCCGGTTTACTAACCCAGTGGCAGAGGTGAGCTTCTGGAACCCGGATTCCACTGGCCGGATCCGACGTAACGACCGCCACCCGAACAACATAACCGGCCTATCGCGGTTCACTGAGGCGGTATTACACCAAGGGCGCATAGAGGGGTTCTTCCTCAACGGCATTGCCGCGTCATATCCGCATCCCGCCAATCCCGCGCACACGACCAAGATTGAGCGCATGGTCATACCCACTTCCCTTTCAATTGATGAGGAGAAAGTCGACGACGACGATGCTTACCCGGTTACCGTCACGCTCCGACACCTCACGGAGGAAGAGGCCACGCCGACGCAACGATTGAGTAATTTGAGCGATGGGCTATTCCGGAGTAATCTCGCCGGTGACGACGTAGCGTCGATGATCGAAGAGTCGGAAAAGCGAAAAGACGCCAGGGAAGAGGTAATCCAGGCGAAGTACGTAGTAGGATGCGACGGCGCGCACTCGTGGACGAGGAAGACGCTAGGCAAGGACTTCGAGATGCACGGCGAGATGACGGAGTATATCTGGGGCGTGCTGGACATAGTGCCCATCACCGATTTCCGTATGGAGCCCCCCCTCATAACGCATCATCCAGAGACGATACTGACCTATCCCACACAGCCGACGTCCGGAACCGATGCATGATCCACAGCGCGTCATCAGGAAGTCTAATGATGATCCCGCGCGAAAACGGGGTAGTGCGCCTGTATACGCAGCTCACAGAAGTAGCAGTTGGCGGCGGCCGCGTCGACAGATCCAAGATCACGCCCGAGATCATCCTCAATGCCGCCAGGACGATCCTCAGCCCGTACAAGCTGGACTATCACTACTGCGACTGGTACGTCCCACCCCCTAAACGCGCAAGTCAAGACAAATTCACTAAAACCGCACCCCCGACACAAGGTGGACGGCATACCAGATAGGCCAAAGAGTAGGCGACAAGTTCAGCAAATCAGACCGCGTATTCCTAGCCGGCGGTAAGCCCAACAAACCCAAGCACAACCCCAGAGACGAAACTAACACCCGACTCGCAGACGCCGTGCACACGCACTCGCCCAAAGCAGGGCAAGGCATGAACGTCTCGATGCAAGACGCGTACAACCTAGGCTGGAAGCTCGGGCTCGTCGTCAAGGGGATCGCGAACCGCGGGATCCTGTCGACGTACGAGCTGGAACGCAAGCAGATCGCCAAGGAGCTCATCGCCTTCGACCACAAGTTCTCGCGGCTGTTCTCCGGCAAGCCGGCGCGGGACGTCCTGGACGAGACGGGCGTGTCGATGGAGGAGTTCAGCAATGCGTTTAACATGAGCCACATGGTGCGTGAATTAATTTTTCTCTCACCGTTAATGATCCCACATACAGAACCCCGTCCCGCTAAACATTGATTTTGTTCATAGTTCACGACGGGCATCGGTGTGAACTACGCCCCCAGCACCCTAGTCGCCAAGCCGCCGACGCCCGAAACCGAGTCCACAGCACCGCAATCGCAGGCGCAGAGCACGGTATCGCTAGCGACGAACTGCAGGCCAGGGACGCGCTTCGCTTCGTTCCAGGTCGTCGCGCAGTGCAGCGGGCGGCCGTGGCAGCTGCAGACGAAGCTCCCATCGGACGGACGCTTCCGGCTAGTAGTATTCGGCGGCGATATCCTGGAGCCCGGGCGCCAGAAGCTAGTGAACGGCCTTGGCGCGTGGCTTGCGGCCGACGTGCTCCCGCGGTACCCGCGCATGGCGCTGTCGCCCGGGAACCCGAACAGCGGCATGGTGACGTTCCGGATGGAGCGGGACCCATCTGTTATCGACGTGCTCCTGGTACACACCGCCAGACGGGGCGAGGTCGAGTTATTGCGCGACTTGCATGAGGTGTATCACCCGTTCGACGCGAAGCTCGGCTGGGAGTATGATAAGGTCTTCGTGGACGAGGAGAGCTATAATGATGGTCATGGGCGGGCGTATGAGGGGTACGGCGTCGATCCCGCAAAGGGCGCTTTGGTTGTTGTTCGGCCTGATGGGTATGTTGGGCTTGTTGCTAGTATCGAGGAGGAAGGCTGGGGCGAGGTTGCGAAGTGGTTCCAGGGCGTGTTGAGGTCTGTTTAGGAAAAATGGCATGGCAGTTGGATATAGTGGTTGCTTATTTTTTTGTATTCATGCTTGTTACGGCGAAGGGGGGTTTCTAGCATTGCGTATACAGCGAGATATTGATCGGATTAAGTTTCATACACAATCAATGTTCGTCCTTGGTTCACGATGATCGCCGGGGATTCTTCACGAGGGTGAACAATGCTAGTGCCGGCATGAGTCATCCATTCCACCCCTGTTGTTTTGGCCAATTTTCGCTCTTCAGATGACGGAGGACCTTGTTTGAGGCTCGCTGACAGACAACATATAGCTATGTACGTCGGCGATGTTGATGACGAGCCTTTCGTATACATCGGGTAGCCCGACGAACTATACAGTGACAAACATTCAGGAACTCTCGGATTATAATTAAGACATGCGGAAGCCATCAGATGATCAAGGAACGCAAATGTCCTGCTTCCCCAGTCTAGTGGCGACACAGATACAGCGGGAGGTGACTCGGCCCTCAAATTCGGGCCTCTAATTTCCGAAATTGTCGCGCAACTCGCAAAACAGTCAGGTCTGAGTCTCCATAATAGAGCTATTAAATTAGAAGTCACTCTGATAGATCCAAAGATCGGTAACGTAGTAGCTGAGCTGTGCTGGAATTGGTATATTGCATCCGTATTTCGTATGTACTGATCTTTTCTCCGCTGAAGGTCTCCCTCCAACCAAGTCTGTGAGCCGACATTAGGTCGACCGAGTACTGCCGTGAACCCACGACAATCCCGGATTGCCGGTCGATGCTCCACGACCTCCAGATGACAGTCGGTCGGTTGAATTATTAGAAGCGGTTGTCCGGTTCCTGGGTGTCGACCGACCGGACCGACCGACGTACAGCTCTGGGTCAGCCAGAAACTTACCCACAGTCTCATGACCTCTGTTAGTCGCTATCATAGAAGCCGTACGCCCTTTCGTATCCTTTCCGTCCAACCTAGCTCCGTACTCAACGAGAAGCCTAGCGGTAGCTTCCTGACCTTCAAAAGCCGCTAACATTATAGCCGTACGTTTTCTTGAATCCTTTTCTTCCAATTTCGCTCCGTGCTCGAGTAGAAGCCTGACGACGGGCTCGTGACCCCCAGCAGCTGCTATCAGCAGAGCCGTTCGCTCGTCCGAATCCTTTTCCTCCAATTCGGCTCCGTGCTCAACTAAAAGCCTCGTAAACGCCTCGTGACCTCCGAGCGCTGCTATCATAAGAGCCGTACGCCCGTTCGAATCCCTTCGTTCCATGTTAGCTCCATGCTCGACCAAAGCCTTGCCAATATCTTTGTCATCCCTAGCAGCTGCAAGCATTAGAGCCGTCTCGCTGTTCGAACTCTTTTTATCTATTTCAGCCCCGTGATGTAGCAGTAGTCTGGTGATATCAGCATCCATGCTGACATGTAACGCCGACCGACCGCCTCTACTGACTTGCTTAACGTTAGCACCCAAGGTGAGGAGCGTTTGCACTATTCGCTTGTTACCCCCCATTGTTGCGCCCATAAGGAGGCTATGGCCATATGTTTTTGTTGCGATATTGACATCTATTCCTTGCTTAGCGAGTTGCCGGAATGGTGGTTCGTATCCAGCTCGGGCAGCTGCCAATAGAAACCTATGCGCGGGCACAGCAGTCTGCTCATAATCCTCCCGAAGCTTTGATGGCATTAGCGAAGAAGGTAATCGTCTCAACATCTTCTTAGCTGCCGCCTCATCCCAGCTATCGAATATTTCTTCTTCCACGGCGACGCCTCCACGCTGATCAAAACGGATTTGTAGTGTCAGTGCTTGATCCAGAAGCTTTTCGCGCTTGCTCAACTCTTTTTGTTTCTGGCGGTCAGGTATCAGCTTCGCAAGATCCGAAGATGCCACCTCTTCTAACTGTAGGAGTCGGTATTGCTCCTCTTGAAGTGCAAGTATTTTCCCCTGGAGCTCAGCGAGCCCTTCCCTAATCCGATTGAGTTCTTCCCGTTTCTCTCCAACCCGCGGATCGAGCGCAGGGCTCTGCTCCGCCTTTCTGTAGCGTTTCCAAGCCCCTACGAGATTTTTCTCATCTCGGAGTTGATGCAGTACCCACGCTACGTTGTAGGTGTTGGGAGCGTCTCTGACTTTGAGCAGTTTCAGAGTAAATATGTCCTTGTCCTCGCATTTCATCCTCGAAACCGTAGCTTTCAAGCTCAGAGCGCCGTTGCTAGCAGCGTGATTGTTAAGGTCACGCCAGTCGAATGCAGCAAAATTCCTTTTTATTTCCTCGAGCCCGAATCCCCCGTCGCATGTCATTAAATGATGTCGGACTTCGAGTGCAGATTTTCGCAAAGCGATTTCGAGCACCAGAATAAACTTGTCGGATTGGCCCTGTTTAAGTTGGAACTCCATCCAAATGCGATGCAACCTACCAGATTTCGCCTCGCTATTCAAAATGATTATGTCTTTCTCTTGGCCCCAGCTGCTGCGTGGCATGACCTCCGTCAATTCAAGTTCATTTGCTAAGGCGTTTTCAATGATGAAAGCGTAACGAGGTTGGTCATATTCAGTGTTTGAGTGGCGAACCAGAATTCGGATATCCTGGGGGTCGGTCTGAGACACGTCTTTGGGCAACTGTATACAAGGCCGTTCGTTTTGCCTTACATAGTTATAGTCGCCTCTGGATCCAGCCTTGACAGGAATGCCGATAGCCTGGCCATTTAGATTGTCATGTTGGCATTGGAGGACGACGAAGCACTGGCCTGAAGAATCCGTATGTAGGCGGCGACGAGCCAACAAGACAGAACCACGTATATACAGCGACTCCAAAGCACCACGTTCAGGGCCGCCGGGGATAATATGGTTACCGCTCGCAAAGCTCGAAGGACTGCAAGCCAAAGCTCCAACTGGGGTTGATCTTGAGGGGTTCTTCGTTGGAGGGTCATTGCTGAAATTCCAAGCAAGGATAGAGTCGTCGCTGATCTGCCTCAAGATTTCTTCCTGTAGTCGAATAAAAGCTCTGTCACCTTCACCGTAAATCATCGGCATCGTGATGCCAAATATGCCCAGCAGGCAATATGCCAGATCTTCCTTGCGTTTCGTGACGCGCCTGGAAGCCCAATTCATACGCTGCGCAACGCTGGCCCGGCGAAGTGGCAAAATCCGCAAGAGGAACATTCGAGGGATTCCCGTAATCCGAACGAGCGCGGGTGCCAGTTCACGCTTGACTCCCAGGCAACGCCACTCTGCATCGTAAAAGCGTACGTTGGCGGGCGCAACGAGTTCCTGCAAAGTCCACCCCCGCTGGAACCAACGGCTCCGCCAAAAACTAGACTCTCGGTTTTGGAGGTCTTCCCTGCCATCGACGTCGTTGAGATAGGCATAGCAGACTTGGGCATTCTCATACCACTTGAACATGCTGTTGATAGCCTCGCTCAGCTCCGTTGAGTTCGTCTTGTCGATGCAGCAGGTATCGATCCAGGCGTAAGCGAAGCCGTCGCTGATTGCCTGAGAACAGCATTTGTCAAACTTGTATCGGCCAAGGCCAGCCTTTCTTTTCCCGTCCCGCAGCCCCTGGAACGATATCTCTTCATGGTCGGGGCCCCAGGTATGGGAGAGGATTGCATAAGGAGGAATTGGCTTGCTATCGTCAACAAATGCCTCGAGGGTTTTTGTCTTAACATTTATCAACCACACTATATATATCAAGAGTTAGCAGACCTATCCAGGTGCAGCGCAGAAGCGTAAGCGGCTACAGACTGGTCAGTAACGTTAATGCTAACGTTGCGAGATGTATTCTTGTCGGGGGTCTTCACGGCCGATGCGAATCGCTATCGGCGCCTGGCGTGGCAATTGATTGTCGGTGTCTCGTCCAGCCCTCGTAGAAAGCGATTGCTTAAATTCCCGGTAGAGAACACATGCTCGTCGCAACTTAAAGCCGAAGCGCGCCAGCCTCACCAAGCATCGACTCGTCCTGCTGAGGAGGTGGTTTAAGATGTCAGGGCCAGGCCAACTGGAGAAACCAAGAATTTAGGTAACCGTTGCTGCCAATTACTTACGACCTGTGTTTGTCGCGTCTTTATTCCAGACTGGTAGCTGAAATGCTTCCAGTGCCCTACATGTTGAGGCGCCCATAGCCGAAGCCATCTCGTAGGCGCAGAGTGCACAGCCTGATCGATTCATCATGGGAATGGCTCGATGATGGGGGCAGTGAACCAAATGATCATCCTCAGGCTCCACTCCACATTCTAGGCACCTATCTACCTAGATCTAGGTACACCACGCCGAGCCAGGAGCTCCATAACATATTCGACCGGGGGTTGGGTCACCCCATCTTCCCATACAGACTACAAACTCGCGATCTTCGAAAATCCATACCTTTATAAACACGCAAGCCAGAATTATATTTGCTTCGAAAGTTAACATATAATCATGCGTTCTTCGCGAATATGAAAAGTGAAAAATTGAAATTTCGAGACCAAGGGAGATGAGCTAGCTTACGCATATATCTAACTATCAACATGAAGATCTAAATTTTTCGGTTTTCATATTCATGAAATTCATCTGATTGAACGTTCCGTCTCGAAATTCTATTAATTCATCGCATGAATTGACGAAGCTATGGATTTTCGAAAATCACGACTTTGTATTCCTTATGGGAAAATGAGATGACCCAATCCCAACCCACGGTCGAATACGTCAGGCATTTTCTTCCCTATTTACGAGATCCCGATCGAGTTCGAGCCTCTTGAGTAATACATAATGCCTCTAGACACTCAATACGGACAGATAATTATTCCGTTTCATTTCATTCCAATCTATCCCGTTCCAGTCGCGTTTAACCCATTCCAATCAATTGCGCCACGCTATCGCCGTCTGACTACGGGAGGGAATTCAAAAGTCTCGGTCACCTACAATAACGTTACAGTGGGATTACATCTCGTTTGCAGCCATGACTCCTCGTTCGGACCCGACATGTGTAGCCCAGCGCCAAACCCTTCGCACCAGAAACCGTGCTATCCCACCACTCAATAGACTACTTATAGTAATCTGTTCGTAGGACACTACCTATTACGGTCGACATCGACCGAAATATCCCTGTAAGTCGAATCCCCGTCATGGCAGAAAATGCCCCATGTCGGTAAGTCAATTATAGAGCATGGACAGTTGCCAGTTACCACTCCAAATGAAACCGCCAGTCCCCGGAGCTTGCCGAGGGCCATGCTGACAGCTTTGTTTTTGTTTTGAAGTAGTCCAGCATTTTTACGGGTAGGTAGTCAGTTGGGAATTCCCTACCAGCAAGACTATAAGTCTAAGATTCCCGTCTGGAGCAGGCTGGGTTCAATATAACTTCCAATGCACGGCAGAGCAAATAAGCAATGACTCCAACGGTATTCCGTAGGTACCCAAGTAACGAGCCGGGTAGGTAGGGGAGAGTCCGTGAGATTTTAGCATTACCAACAGCAGGAATGCATCTATGGTAGGTAATCCGCTTACACCTCAAAATAAGCGAGCTCGTAACATGCGGATTTCAAATAGGTATCGGATCGTCCTATAAAGGCGATGATTCATTTCTCGACAAGTTGGCAGAGAGTATCCAGACCAGTTACCGATTTCACAGGCACTTACTTCCACACAATCCGTGTTTCGAGCTGTAAGTTCACCACGTTTAGACCCACGACACCGCGTGGCTGACCACGACTAGCCTACCCAAGTGCCAGCCGATACCCAACAGTCGAACATCCTCACTCGCCGCATCTCTAAATACTAGCCGCAACCATGACGTCGCTAGCTCTAGCGCTCGGCCTGCGCGCAGCGGAAGCCGGGCAGTCGGTCCACAGCTGGGCCCCGGGGCTATTAACCTGGCAATTCGTCTACGCATACGGCCTCTTGTCGTCGCGGACGCTGAAGCAGTGGTATGGCATCGACCACAACGTGTCGCCGAGAGAGGACCTAGCCAAATACGGCGACGCAGCCGTGCGGTCAGGCAAGATCACGCAGAAGCAGCTGGACATGCTCAAGCGCAACGAGTCGGCGCACGCGAACTCCGTGGAGAACTACACGCTATTCGTCGCGGCTTTGGGCTTTGCCACGTTCGCGGGCGTCGAGACCCACCTGGTCAACCGCGCGGGACTCATCTATGTGACTGCGCGCTTCGTGTACGGGCTTGTCTATGTCTTCATCGATCGCGATCCCTGGAGTCAGATCCGGGGCGTCGCGTGGTGGGTGGGTAACCTTTCCTGTTTATGGCTTCTTTATAGGGCCGGTGGGAAGCTTAATTTGGCGTGAAAAGTAGGTGGATAGCTAGGGCGGAAGCATGAAAACCGTACAGCCTCTGTATCATATGTCTTGTACTATTACTGTCAGCGTTATTCGTTCGGAACCCTCGCGAGCGATCAATCTCACATCTTCTCTCAATCAAGGTCCCGTTGTCATGAGTGCGTGACCTAACAAAGCGTCCTCGCATCGTTACCAATGCTTTTACATACTAGGTATCTTATAATGTGTATACCTCCCGGCCTCTCGTATCGCTCGGTCATAGTCTCGCACTCATATATATATTCTTTTGCCGATATGCTGAAGTTGGATGGTTTAGTATAAGACGGAGTACGGAAAGTATAGTGAGAGTCAGGATTTAAGTGTGATACCTATCGCCGATCGGATTCTGAGCCAATTCCGTCGGCATTTTGTAGATCTTCCCTTCATGTAGCTAGGTAGATAGTCCGTCCCGCCCTCGGGAACCTAGCGCGAGAGACCGCTTCTTAAGTCCGGTTGATCTATACGTAGTAGAATCCTAAAATTAACATCTCGAAACCCTCAAGCCGTACGTCTCGGTCTGGAAAGAAACAATGCCATTCAGTAAGATCCGGGAGTATGAATTTCCGATCCCTGCGGCCTTGACTCCAGTCCCTGGTATGATGGTTCGCCAGCGTCGGGTTCATGATTACTACAAGCGACGTTCAGTTTCCCAAACGTCGTGTATAAATTGCCATGCCATTCCTCATGCCAGGCCATATAGTTGAGCATCAAGTTCACTGCGTTATCCCAGACCTTCTCCTTTAGACGCTGTACTCCATCAGACTACAGATTATCATCTCTGCAGAATGTCCGCCGCCGGATATCTCAAGAACGTCGCCATTCTTGGTGTAAGCTTCTCCTTCATAAATGATAACCCGATAACATCTTCTCTAACTGGCGACAGGCGACAGGTCGACTTGGCTCGCGCTTCGTTGAAGAACTCGCCAAGACTGGCAAGCACAACATTACGGCCTTGACCCGCGATGCCGGCGGGAAAAAGTTACCAGACGGCGTCCAGGTTGTTGGAGTCGACTACAGTGACGAGGCAGCTCTTGTAGCAGCTCTCAAGGGCAAGGACTTCCTTGCCATCTTGCTCCCTGCTACCGCCCCGCCACAAACGCATACCGCTATTGTCAAAGCCGCCGCCAAAGCTGGCGTCCCCTACGTAATGCCCAACGCATACGGCTCGAGCGACACGCACGAGAGCACGGCCGAGCCAGGTCCACCAGGCTATATTAACCAGGTGTTCATCGACAAACTGAAAGAGTGCAGGAGCTTCGGTGTGAACTACATCAGCATGGGCTGCGGCTTCTGGTACGACTGGAGCCTGGCTGGCGGCGATGAGCGCTTCGGCTTCGACATCACGTCTAAGAAGGTCACCCTTTTCGACGACGGCAATAAGCAGATCAGCGTTAGCACCCTTCAGCAGTGCGGACGCGCGTTTGCTGCGCTGCTGAGCTTGCCCGAGAGCGGCGCGACGCCTTCGTTGTCCGACTGGAAGAACAAGCCGCTCTGCTTCAACAGCTTCCGCGTCAGCCAGCGGGAGATGCTCGAAAGCGTCCAGCGCGCACAGGGGTCAAGCGACAAAGATTGGGCAATTCGGTCTGAGCCCTCGAGCAAGCGCGTTGCGGACGGCACGGCGGTCTTTCAGAAGGGCGACTACTATGGAATGGTAAAAGTCATGTACTCACGACATTTTTACCCAGGCGAGGATATTGGCAGCGAAAGCACGATGGCGAACGAGATCCTAGGTTTGCCGAGGGAAGATCTGGACGAGGTCACGAAGTGGGTGGTGGAGGGAGTAGAAAGTGGTAAACAGTGGTGATGACCAGACGGCCCACGGGATGAGATGAGATGCCTGTTGATTAATCCACCATTACCATGCAGTTACACCCCATAGCCGTATTGTTTATATACAAAGTCCAGATAGATGCATATTCAGTTAGTACATGTACTGTACACAATACCTACACGGCGCCAGATTCTGTGATCAGAGAATATCATGTTATGTGGCTGCTTCGTGCTTTTGGCATAAGGTAACCACATGAACTAGGAAAGGATGTCTCGTCCTCGATGATGGCAAGTTGTTCATGCAGTACGGAAAAGCTGGGTTGGTTATAGGAAGACGGAAGAGGGTTATAGGTGACGGGCCGACCCATAGTATGTACAGGGTTGCCGGCCGAAGGTCGGGTTTAAAAATACCGGTCAACTGGTCTATAGTTATCTACGGACAACTTCACATAAGGGAGCGCCAGACATACAACCACTCTATTTATTCCGATTAGCACCATGCGTAGGGAACACTTACTGATGAGAATCAGAAGTTTTCCAGACTCCGTGGTCCGTGGATGTATTAGGCGCCGTCGTGAACTCGCTTATTACTCAGTGTTGCGGTGTACGGACGTAAGCGGATTGCGCATGTACACAATGTACACACTGCTGTCGATGCTAAAATCTCACGGGGCGCGACGTGACTCAACCTATCTGGATCAGTACCTGCCCAGGTACTTCTGTTATAATTGCTCATCTGCCAGGTAACTACGCTGGAAGTGATATTGAGATGCGCCGGCCTGCTCTAGATACGCATCATGAACTTAGTCTTGATGGTAGGTAAGGACTCGCAGTCTTGAAAGGGAAGACCAGCCAGGCGTACCAGATGCTTCTCAAGCGGTATTAATGGCACTACCTACGTCTACAGACCGCTCTCAGTTTAAGACGGCCGGTAGGAACAGGTAAAGTTAAGCACGTGTGCATACATGTCAGTGAAGAAGGGGCTTAGGATCAATGCAATATATCAACTTCCAGTATTGGGGTGCCGAATGAGCAGAACAACGGAGTGCCTGATAAACCATCCCTATTTATATCCGAAGTACGGAATATGGAAGACGGACTTAAATCCAACGCAGCGCTGAGATCGCTACTAGTAAATTCCACCATAACGCCAGTATGACTGCGCATGGGACTTAAATCCGTCCGTAGATACCAAACTAGGTATCTACCTATTCCAGGTAAGCGACAGAAGTGGGCCCGGAAAGAATTCCGACGGATTCTCCTCCGTCTCATTTACACCCTCAAGTCTGCGGCTATCTCCTCTCACCAGGTACATCGCCCATGGTTCAAGTCCCAAAGACTTTCCCACCTTCCATTTAGAAGCCAAGCAGGTTGTCCAGAAGCCGACGGCATGGCGACCATCAACAAACCATCGGAGGTTCACCGTTCTAGCACATACGGCCAAGCCTGCTCACAGTGCTACAAGGCGAAATGTCGATGTGTGCCGAATGCCATGGGCGATACATGCGAGCGGTTAAGATTCCAACCCATCGCCGAGCGATGTACCGCTATTGCTAATGGGATAGCAGATGCCATCGTCTGAAAAAACGGTGTCAGCCATCAAACTCCGTCCGGAATCGCGCCGCTCGAAAAGCCGAAGAGTCGGATTCGCGAATCGCCCAACTGGAGGGCAAAATAGAAATGCTTATGACCGCCATGCAATCCGTCGTTAATCCTACCAGCACACCGGCAAATATCGACGAGCCGATTGATGCGGAGAGTATTATTCCTCTGTTCACGCCAAGCCCGATGGGCATCCAGGCGGATTCCGGTCGCACGAGCTCCGCTTCCGTGATTGACCAACCCACGCCCACATCGGACTCGGCGCCGACGTCACTGCAGATCATCCCCGCCTCTCCGTCTCTTCCTGATATACCGCACCAACAAGCAGAGCAGGCGGTGTCATTCTTCCGATACAGGATGTTGCCATGCTTCCCATTTATTGACCTCGCCCCTGAGACAACAACCGAACAGCTACGCCAAACCAGGCCCTTCTTATTCCATGCCATCGTCACTGTAACCACCTTCTCGACACAAAAGCGGCTAGCATTGGCAGAGGACCTGAAGCATCGGCTATTCACATCAGTTCTAGCCAACGTCCAATCAAGCATAGACCTGCTTCTCGGATTACTAACATATTTAGCATGGAGTACGGACGTCTTTCTCGGCAGGGCAGATCTCGTCTCCCGCCTCATGATGTTGGCCATCTCACTGGTATATGACCTACGGCTATTTAAGCCGTGCTCGCCGGATGTGAAACTGTTCATGACGATGACACAAGGGAAACCCTACGAATCCGACCAGAACGCGGGCAATGAGACAGTGAATGACTTCATGGAAAAACAGCGGGCTCTCCTAGCATGTTTTATTTTAAGCTCCAAGTACTTTCTCCACCCCTTTTCATCTTCACTTTTTACTCAATGTTTCTTCTAGGCGTCGTGAGTGGAAGATACTAACGTATAATTTACCGGCAGTATCTCGTCTCACCTCGGGCGCCAGGATGCCCTACGGTGGACGCCCCAGATGGAAGAGGCCTGCCATGTTATCGAAAATAACAAGTCTCTTCCAGCGGATCAGCTTTTTGCATTCCAAGTTCGGCTGCACGCGGTGAAGCAAAGAGCCGTATACATCCGAGACGAAAGGGATGGCGCCCGGGCGGCGTTCGCTCCCGCGATTCATTCGATCCCCAGCTTATTGTATCTTAGAACGGTGAGGGAGCAGCTGCACGAGCTGAGATCGTCGTTTCCTACGGATATCCGCAACAGAGGTGAGGTCCAGTTAGGCGAACTGACATCCCTGGTAACCGGCATTTAATTGCTGACGCTGAGGCATGGGCGGCGCCCCGCCACACGCATAGGTATCCTCAATGCGCACGCGCAATACGTCGAAATGTACATAACCCAGCTGACATACCTAATGAATCTCGACTCGCAGCCCCTCGACATGTCAGGCAGCAGCGGGCTTTTACCAAGGGTCGAGCAGCTGGAGTGCCTATGGCGATCCGTCGAATGCGTCAAGCTGTGGCTCGACAGCTTCTACGAGATCCCCCCATCGGAAATGATCGGCCTTCCGTTCCATTTCTGGCTCCAGATCATCCAGTGCTTCACATTCCTGAAGAGCTTACCACTGCTCAGAGATCCGGCTTGGGATTGCCACGCAATACGCAACACCATCGACATGAATTCCGCCCTGGACGGCATGATCCGGAAGCTTGACATAGCCGGAAAGGAACCGGGCGTCTTCGACGACAGCCTACCGCAACTCTTATGCAGACTCTTGTATAGATGTCGCGCGTGGATTGATTCCCGCCGGGCCTTCGTGCCCCAACCAGACGCAGGGGCTAGGACAATTCCAAGCACTGGACTTGGCCTGGCTGGGCATTGTCACTTCACGTCCGATTCAGATCAGATGCTATGGACGGAGTCGATGGATTTAGAGAATGAACAGTGGCTTGAAAGTCTACTGGACGGGTATAGTGCCGCTTCAAGTTCCTAGGACCTTATCAAGTCGGCCGCTCATGTAAGAATACCGCCAACCATCCTCGCCTCTCTTCGATACATATCACCTTAGGTCCAAGCATAGAAAATTAATAATACGTTCCAGTATTTTTGATAGGTTATATCCGGTTCAGTGGTAATTTATCATCCTCCTGATTTTTCAATAGACCTACCAAACGTTCATCAGTGACCAGATTCATGACCAACGGCAGACGTTAGTTCGGCCTGGGAGGACAAAGACATCTAAAATTTCCCCGGTATGACCGGTACTAAAAACAGGCCAACAATCCAAGCCGGCCATAATTTCCACGTAAAGACGTCCCCTTTCACAGTCCTGTCCCAGAAGAGATTCCACAGCAGGATACCGCCAGCCACCGCGGCAAACACAACCTGCACCCAAGCAGCCCGCCAATACCAAGCAACCGCCCCCGTCCATCCAAACACACAGACCGCAGCCAAGAGTCTCGCGGCCGTGTCGCCAATGGCCAAGGGAACCGTCCTCCTGCCGGCGACCCTGTCGCCCTGGACATCCCTGAAGTCCTGGATATGAACAGTCGTCGTGATACAAGCACTCAGCATCCCCAGCCATACAGCAGCCGTGCCATCACCCGAGAAGACAGACTTCCCCGTAGCAACCTCAAGCGGCCCAGCCAAAAAGCAGGCAAAGCCGATCCCGTTGAGCAGGTTCTTCAAAAAGGGGTCCGCGGCAGCCCCCCATTCGTTGTACCACAAGCACGAGAATGCCTCGAGGAGGCACGGGATCATGCCTCCCCATTTGTACGAAATGAGCAGGATGACGGGGTACATGGCGAACATCAGGCGAGTCGTCTGCTTGGGCGTGATGCGTCTGGCGGGGAGCGGGCGCCAGGGTTTATTTCGGCTATCTTCAAGGACGGCGAAGGGGTGTCGTTGGTTGTGGATGTTGAAGAGGAGGAGGTTGCTGAGTGACCAGAGGAGCATTTTGTGTGTGGATAGACACAGGTCTGTTATATGTACGGCGGGCCCCATGGAGATTTTGAAGGCGGCGATGGCATTGACGGCGCCGAAGAGGTATCCCAGACACACGATGTCCTTGAGGTTGTCTCGGACGAAGAGATAGAGCGTGGTTGCCGAGTAACATGCGTTTAATAAGTAGCTGTCCAACGCCTTAAAGTAGGTTACCATATTCAAGAAACTGTCGGTTTGTTGGGTATCCATGATGGGATGAACGTTTGAATCGGATGCTTAGGGCTGGGGCAGAATATTACCTTGAAAGAGTCATGATGTGTAAGTAGATACAGAGTGGAATGGCCGGTTTATATCTTCGAATGCCGTTTTCGCGCAGAGTTATCATCTGAGGGTATTCTAGTGTAAAGAATCTATGTATCCGCATGATGAACTCGATTCGCACCGCCGGTCCTGTCAGATCGCCCATACCCGGCGGGTTGACAGGTCAAGAATCTGAACCTGGCAAACATTGTTACTACCAGTCTGTGAGCCCGAGAGACTGGTTTCTACCCCAGAGCGGCGGAGTGAAAGTAAGATGAGAGTGCTCATATCAAGAGGCATTAATGGGCCTGTGAGGTGTTAGTATATCAAGTACCTATCAGGTAGATCACTCTGTCGAGTCCTGGAATAATGTACGTAGTCTACATTTTCGTCTCTGCTATGGACATATTATATTATGTTCACTATAATATACTTACACGCGAAACACCATTTACTAATTGCGTAGTAGGTAGCTCAAGTAGTTTCTTATCGTCAAACTAACCCCTGGGACATCAACCTAGCGACAGATAACTCAGCTCTTAAGTGTTGTCGCGATACTTCAAGGCCAGTCTCGCACGTCGATTCTCGAACTACGACTCGGATATGCCTAGCCCACCGGCCGATCTCTTCCTTGAGAGTTAAGAATCCCCCTTACTTATGACACGATATGATACGTTGGTAAAGTGTTTCTATTCGTGAACCGTGACAGATCATAGTTCTCTCCTTGAAGCCCTCTATCAAGGCTTTTTACTATGTATGTGCACGCAGCGCGCAAGGGGTTTATTTACTGAAATAGTGTGGCTGTGTTGTAACTTAGAAAGGACCGCGGTAGTTAGGCGTGAAAGAGTTGCGGAATGACTGGCATCAGGAGACGGAACATTACTTCTATTTCGATCTGGTACCATTGAATCTACCTAACTCGTAAGTGACGTTAACCTGTGTTTTGGTGACAAGGCCAGTCTAGTTGTGCTCGCCTTCATTATCGTGAATACGTCCCGAGAACCTCAAGGACTCAAGGACAAGCTAGTCATTGCCGCTGCCCCTATATTCCAATTATAGTAGCCAACTCACCGCTGCTATACTTGTATCATATAGGCTGGTGATTAATTAGGCCAAACTGTTTCGGAACCTCCTAGCAATTCTCAATCTCTAGATTATCTACCTGTACTCTTCACAGACTATTCCCTCTTCTTTATCACCTGATTGTGGACTGTGGTTGGTGAGAACGGGTGGGCATAGTTAACGGTAAATCGATTGCCTGTTGTGAAAGAATACTTCATAACCTACTATCACGGGTGAAGCACATATACCTATGATGTTGTCGGGCCTTAACGCAGTGCAATATAGGTTGACCAGGATAATTACATACAGTAGATATCTTATTAGACCAGGCACATAATAATATACGCTAGCGAACGGTGAGAATACTTCCAGACGGTTTCGGACTAAGTAGTTCCAACTTCCATGGGTTGTTCTAGGTATCCGGCGCGCTCAAGATACGGTACGCTATAGTCTCAAGAACTTGTTACGAGTGATATCATTGTGATTGATTAAGACTCAGTCCTGCATGCCTCCTTGCTCATTGACCCGCCACTCGACGACATCTGGTTTGGGAAGATACTTGATCACATTGTCAAGGCTTTGAATCGGCAGCAGGAAGACCAATCGTATCCAGCGCGGCGGGTTGGGTTGGCTGGTGTTCTGGTAGGGACCTAATATTCGTTGTCTAGGTATATCAACACATGTATAGCATAGGTAATACTAGTTTATGGGGGATACCATGATTAAATTTTCATTCTGCAAAAATCATGAGCCCGACAGCTTGGCAGCAGGTAGTCCTCAACGTTCGAAACCAAAATCCCATTGCGCTAGCTACGCCACCAAAATATGTATCGATCTCTCTATTGGCTTATACTGTTATTGACGAGCGCCAAAGCCAGACTAAAGCCGTCGATAAGGGGTTTGGTGGTAGCTCGGAGGCGGACGCGTTGTCGAAGACATTGGACTTCGTTATGTACGCCCGTCATCGTGCCGATCAACTTGATGTCGAACGGGTCGAGGTCTAGGTACGGACAGCCAGTCGGGCTTGCCGCTGAAGCTTTGGCGGCACTGTAACTCCCTTACCACAAGGGCGGGTCAGGGGTCAGGGTCAGGGTCCAGGGACAAAACTGAGCCTTGAGGTATTCGGCGACGCCGTCACAGCTTTGATTTCAATAGAAGCGGCAGAAACATGCGCCTCACTCAGGTCATCGAAAACACGCTCAGCTCAAACTGCCCTGTTTGTGTCCATAAGCGGCAAGGAATACGCGTTGGTTATAGACAAGCGAAATACGTGTGAGGCCCTGAGCCAGGATGATGGGGTTTGCGACTGGCTCATCGCGTACACCAAAATTTTGGCTACACGGCAACCCCGTACGGCCCCAAACCTCGGAAGTTTCATCTTGGTCGTGTTGCTGATGCGAAAACTTATCATCCAGCCTAGCGAAAGGTGAGGCCGGGCTCTGCATCGGCGCCATGATTTGAGCACTGTTGAATGGGGATTGTTCGGTTCGACACCAGATACCGAATGCAAGACACGGACTGAAGACGAAGATTACAAAGAGTCGACTAGTCCTATGCGAATAGATATGCCCGCCGTTGAAGAGAGCCGGGCCGTCAGAGACGGGTGGATTTGCTTGCCAGATTGGTCAAGTCGGGATGCTCCTGCTCCGCGAATCTGCTGCGGCTGAGGTCCGGAGCCCGGATTCCGGAGGGATACCCGTACGGTGTACCGATCATGCCCCCGTGATCACGGCCCTTCGAAACGGAATACATATGGCAATCCAAAACTGGTCGTCAATTAATCTGTCATTTATTTCCCACAAAATGATTAGAATTCGAGATGATGGGCAAGCAGTCTTGTGAGAGTGTATCGAGTGTCGTGCTCTGCAGTTTGGCCGACCGCATTGACCGACCATCCTGCCTGCTCAGGCACGCAAACAGAGGTTTATCAGTGAGTGATGCCACCGGTCGGCCGAGCGATGCAAGTCGGCCGAACAGCAGGATTACGATCTTCACGGTGAAACTGCGGCGGGAATTCACCTAGTGCAGATGCGGACCCTGCCGGCCATGCGACCGGGCGGCCACCTGCGCCAAAGGCCATCTCGGACTCGACTTTTTTCTCACACAACAGACCGCCACCCGGGTCGGATATTTATGTATAGTAGAAGCCAGCCCGACCTGATGTATACACCGTGTAGTTCCCCTGACTACCTAGATACCGACAGTGTCCGGACTGGGGCACTATAGTGTTGGATGGGGACCGGCTCCATCATCCAGTTGAGATGGCTTGGTGGTCTAGTGGTATGATTCTCGCTTAGGGTACACCCGAAAGCAAAAAAGATGCGAGAGGTCCCGGGTTCAATCCCCGGCCAAGCCCGTTGTCCTCTGACCTTATCCCGAGGTCATTGGAAACACGTCTTCGTGGCTCAGTTGGCTAGAGCGTTGGTCTCATATTCGTATGATCCAATCCCAGATTGGGTTATCCAAAGGTCGTGAGTTCGAGCCTCACCGAGGACATCCTTTTTTCGATGTGAGTGAAAGTCGACTACCTTTTTTCCTGGCAGATTGTGTGGGGAGATTCACAAGGTCATTTTTTCGCTGCATTCGCTTCCAGGCCTATCTGTCTTTTATGTCCATTGGCCATGCCCCGACGCAGCAAGGAATACAAGACCGGGTCGTTCGGACACCAGTTGGAAGATGGTCATTTCGACTGGTAAGTCAAACCAAGTTGAATTCCTTTCCAAAAAGACTTGTCGGTACACCGCCCGTGACATCGGGAATGACACGTTACGGTAGCAATCTCAGTGGTAATGATCAGTTGTACTCGCGCACATAAATCGACGACTCACTCACAGAGTCCCGGAGATCACCAAAGGGTCACAATGCTTAGTCCAATCCATACGGCCGGCAATGCGAATTGACAATCCAGTTACAAAACCACGGACATCGTAAACATTGTTCGCCAGATTGTATGGCGAAACCTAGCGAACGAGACATTTCAATTCGCTCACTTCAGCACTGAGCTTGTACAAGCTAATTGCTGAAAACATAGCCGAGATGGACCGGATCGCAGCCACTCGGGTGGGAATCTTTTGCCCATTCGTAGGGCGACGTAACTGTTGTGAACCCGGTTCATTGTCGTTTGACCGCGATGGAGGCGTTGGTGAGAAGGAGAACTAGGAGGAACACCACCTAAATACCTAGTGTAAGCGGTGGCGTCATCGAAAGACAAGATATTCCGTACGGCTAAAACCACATCATGTATTTACCCCGATGTTCGGCTCACCGCATTGCTCAAAATTGCTCAAACGCCTAACCCACTCACACACATCGACAGGGGGGTTTTACTCGGGCGAATACATGAACAAGTTACCTAACAACGCACACTTTTACCTAGGCAATACCTACCTGTGACTAGTTACCGTCGATGTGAATCGGGATCTGCGAGATAGTTACATGTTTAGTTAACTACTATCCAAGCTGCGCTACTTTATGACGTTTTCCCTCCGACTTCGTGACCCTCCTGTCCGGCTGACCTCATTGTTCCACTGTCCAACTATTCTGCTCGAATACATCGGCAAGGGGTGACAAGGGATTATAGGTAAGTGACGCTTCTGAATGACAGAGAAATACAATAGATAGGCCGAAGAACGGGATAAATGCATTGGAAGTTAGATAGCAGCCAAACCTCGACCAACAGTGCCGCCGCAGGCGACTTGTGAACAGGGAGAAAGTATTCCGTATTGTGAAAGATCTTAACCAACCGGCGCTAGGAAAGGCCCCATAGAAGACATCCCCATGATCTTCTACAGACTAGCGGGGGTTACATGGTGTGCTCTCGCTTCACCGGGTTCCCCATGGGTCGTCGAGACTAAGTCTCTACACTAGCAGGCATCGTGCTCAAATTCGAATCTGCCGTGACTCGCGCCATACTACTTTGTTGTTCAAGTGTGTGGGGGATCTGAGACTTCAAGAAAGCACACGTATAGGTAATTGAATTGTTAGCATAACATATCTGTCCTGCTCGGTCTAACTAGGTATCGTATCAATGCTCGGTCAGGGGCATTACTCCCTATCAGGAACGCCATGTTGATTTGCTTGAGGATGTCAGGTGGCCAAGAAATGCGGTACAGCAACCAAATTCTCTCAATTTCCAGATGCAGCAGTATTTGAAGCTTATGTGAGAGCCGGGAACAACCCTCACAACCCTCACGAGTTGTGCCGGGCGTCCGATAGTCAAGTTACATTAACGTACGCCGGCGGAGAGGCCAAACCATACCTAGCGAACGGTAAGCCAAGCCACAAGTTACTTACCCCAACTCATCCCTCGCCAGCTCCAATCCCCTCTCCTTTACCCCAACATCTCCAATGCTTACTCCCGCACTATGTGCGGCAAGACGAAGGATTCCTCGATCCCTCGCGCCCTTACACCATCTTGCCGGCGCCATGTACCGGCAGTCTCTAGCTGCTTACACACAATGTGCCCATAATGGGCATTAAGGCAAACGAAACCCGTCGTCACAATTAGCCTAAATCAACTCCATCTACCCGGAAGCCGGGCTCTGAGCGCGTATCGTCCATGAGACACGCAAAGCTAACCGGCTTCCTTGTTTCCGAGCTCTTCGCCACCGGCAGACGATGAGGACGCGTCTTCAATGGGCCCCCGGAACGGACCCATGTGTGTTGAGGCGGCTGGCTGGTCGCCCATTCCCCATGTTTCCTAGCCATCATGGGGAATAGCACCACACGCCCGCACCTACACTACATAAACAGCTACTATCCCCCGCCTCCACGCGGTTCAGGGACATAGAGGCCATACCTACACCAATCCAGGTAGCTGCCGCATCTGAGCAATCAAAATGCGCGGAGCTTGGTTTCTGGCTTCGCTGGGCTTCGGCTTGGCAGCCGCAGAGGACGGCATAGACGCCTGGCTGAGATACGCCCGGCTTCCCGAAGACGTTATCCATCACGCTCACCTCCCACACAGCATCGTAGCGCTCAACAGCACGACGACGAGCCCCGTCTACGTCGCCGGCCATGAACTCCAGAAGGGCATCCGCGGGATATTAGGGAAGGACCTCGACGTCACATACAAGAGCTCGAAGGGTCCCACCATCGTCGTAGGAACCGCCGACGCCTTCTCGGCCGCAGGGGTGAAGACCGATGCCCCGGCGCTCGAGGAGGACGGTTTCTGGCTCAGCAGCGAGGGCAACCATGTCCAGATCCTGGGACAGAACGAGCGCGGCGCCCTGTACGGCGCCTTCGAATACCTCTCCATGCTAGCGCAGGGCAACTTCACCAAGGTCTCCTACGCCACGAACCCGAGTGCCCCGATCCGCTGGGTGAACCAGTGGGACAACCTGGACGGCACCATCGAGCGCGGCTTCGCCGGTCTATCCATCTTCTTCAAGGACAACACCACGCTCGCGAACACCACGAGAGTCGCCCAGTACGCGCGCCTGCTCGCCTCGGCCCGCATCAACGGCATCATCGTCAACAACGTCAACGCGAGCCCGCTGATCCTCAACGACCAGAACCTCGTCGGGCTGGGCAAGATCGCCGACGCCATGCGACCGTGGGGTGTGAAGGTGGGCATATCACTCGACTTCGCCTCGCCGCAAGAGCTAGGCGGCCTGCCGACCTTCGACCCCCTCGACCCAACCGTGATCACCTGGTGGGCCAACCAGACCGACAAGCTGTACCAGCAGGTCCCGGACATGGCCGGCTACCTCGTCAAGGCAGACAGTGAAGGCCAGCCCGGCCCGATGACCTACAACCGCACGCTCGCGCAAGGCGCCAACGTCTTCGCCAAGGCCCTGAAGCCGCACGGCGGCATCGTCATGTTCCGCGCCTTCGTCTACGACAGCACGAGCCTCAGGGAGTCGGTCTGGACGGACGACCGCGCCAAGGCCGCCGTGCAGTTCTTCCACGGGCTCGACGGCAAGTTCGACGACAACGTCGTACTACAAGTCAAGTACGGCCCCATCGACTTCCAGGTCCGCGAGCCCGTCTCGCCTCTCTTCGCGCACCTCAAGCACACCGCCTCGGCGCTCGAGCTGCAGATCACGCAGGAGTACCTGGGACAGCAGTGCCATCTCGTATACCTCCCCCCGCTATGGAAGACGATCCTCAACTTCGACCTGCGCGTCGACGGCCAGAAGTCCGTCATCGGCGAGGACATCCTGACCGGCAAGCGATTCAACAAGACACTGTCCGGCTACGCTGCCGTCGTGAACGTGGGCCAGAACACCACGTGGCTCGGCACGCACCTCGCCATGTCGAACCTATACGCCTACGGCCGGCTAGCCTGGGACCCGAACGACGACGAGGTGTCCATCCTCGAGGACTGGACGCGCCTCACCTACGGCCTAAACAAGAAAGTCGTCGACACCATCACGCACATGTCGATGCAGTCGTGGGCCGCGTACGAGAACTACACCGGCAACCTCGGCGAGCAGACGCTGACGGACATCACGTACAACCACTACGGCGCGAACCCGCAGAGCATGGACAACAACCCGTGGGGCCAGTGGACGAGAGCGGACGCCTTCAGCATCGGCATGGACCGGACGGTGTCGAACGGCACCGGCTACAGCGGGCAGTACCCCAGCGAGATAGCCG
Organism: Xylaria intraflava; assembly: GCA_022385655.1. Lineage (NCBI taxonomy): Eukaryota > Fungi > Ascomycota > Sordariomycetes > Xylariales > Xylariaceae > Xylaria > Xylaria intraflava. The sequence goes on along the minus strand of MU279823.1, from coordinate 76,869 downwards.
CGATGTACGAGAAGATCGAGACGACGCCGGACGACCTGCTCCTCTGGTTCCACCACGTGCCATACACGCACGTCCTCAAGAGCGGCAAGACAGTCATGCAGCACTTCTACGACGCGCACTACGACGGCGCCGAGACGGCCGCCTCCTTCCCGGCGCAGTGGTCCAGCCTCGAGGGCCTGATCGACAAGCAGCGCTTCGACGAGATGCTCTTCCGCCTCGAGTACCAAGCCGGCCACGCCATCGTCTGGCGCGACTCCGTCGTGCAGTTCTACGCCAACATCTCCGGCATCGCCGACGAAGCCGGGCGCGTCTGGAACCACCCCTGGCGCGTGGAGGCCGAAGACATGACGCTGCACGGCTACCACGTAACAGCAACGAACCCCTTCGAGGCCTCATCCGGGCTCCAAGTAGTGCAGACGAACGACAACAGCACAGCCGCAAGCGTCGAGACGAAGCTGGACTACCCGGCCGGGACATACGACCTCGCGGTGGCGTACTACGACCTCTACGAGGGCGAGGCGAGCTACAAGGTGTACCTCAACGACCGCTGCCTCGGCACCTGGGTCGGCGACCTCGAGCACAAGCTCGGCTACACGCTGACGCGAGGCATCGACGCGCACTCGGCGACGCGCGTGACCTTCCGGGGCGTGCACATCGAGAAGGGCGACGTCGTGCGCATCGAGACGCAGCCCAACGGGCGCGAGACGGCGCCGCTGGACTACATCGCCGTCCTGCCGGCCGGCATCGTGGATTAGTTCCCAAGCAAGGTTAGGGTAAATAAAGGGGAAAATAAATAAACAAAAAAATGGAATAAAAACAAGTCGGGATAGACTGGCCCGACCCTCTATCCAGATAGAGATGTTAATATAAAAAAAAAAAACCCGCGCATCCAAGTGGGTATCTAGGATATATAATAATCAATCCTCAATGATTCAATCCAATGCCATGCTGCGCAATATGAGTGACCACTTACCATAATACATCGCAAACATGCGCAACACGTACAAGTAATAACTTTTCGACCGCCAGGACGGGAAGACGTCACATAACGCCGAAGAGCAAGCCAGATTGTTAAAATCCGTGATACCAAGATCAGAGAAGATATCAAATCACGTCTACGGCACATAAGCAATCACAGTGGCAACTCCATTTGACAATGCAACTTATAGTATTCATAAGTCTCAGCGGAAACTTGCCAGAGACAAACGACACTCGATGGTCGATGCAATGCTATAAATACAATATGTAACCCTGCGTTTCTGCGTCCCCGGCCCCGTTGAGCTAACTGTACAGACGATGGTGGCTTGCTTCCTAATCCCCAATGAGTGATCAACACAGGGCGATTGTAGCAATATGTGTTCCCCCAAAACCTCTCTTCTGAAATTACTCATCTCTAGACTGGAACAACGGTTACATGAAGATCTAAGCGTATTTTGTCTGATTCATAAACGTGAATTTCCGTATAGGGTCATTAGGTGTGCCGGTTTCCCCGGACCAAATCGGCAATCAGACGTTGTGGTTAATCTATCATAATAGTGTCTTCGGGTTCGACGGTGAGGCGACGTTTTTTGGTAGAAGGCACCTCGACGCAAATCGACTGCACACGCTTGCGTTCATTCTCGCCGTTCGATGGCTCCAGGGATTCACTCGTGGCCGGGGTATATACACCCGAGAAGGGTGAGGGCATCCCCAAGAGATCAGAAGAAGCTTCCGTAGATGTCTCATCCGGGCTTACATGACTCTCAGCATGGACCTGCAGCTGCACCTGCAAATCATCGTCCACATCTGAATCTGTCAGATAATCGGGAAGCGTCCCGTTTAGGCTTTCGTGGGTCTCAGCCTGAATCTGCAGCCGCTGCTCCACGTCGCCATCAATGCCCAACATGGTATTCGCCCAAGCTTCTCGGATCACCATGCCCAACACTAGCGAGACGTGCCTTGCCACACTATTGCCAACGACCTTGAAATGGTCTGCACGGCTGCCAACAATGACTTCATGGTCAAGGAAACCTTGAGCGCGGCGGGCTTCCAAAATACTCAAGGGCCGGTTCTGCTCCCAATGGTTAATGTGGCCCACCCGCGCATCGGTCGGTAAACAGCAGGTGGCTAGAGTGCCAACAAGCCCGTTTGGCTTAACTCTTCCCCATCCTTTGGAATTTCGTTGGACTCTCATAATGCCCTTTTCCGGAAACAACTCACGCTCTGCCTTCGTCATGACAGAGTCGATGCCTGGAGCTCCGTACCACGCCTTGCTAAAATCCATCCCGAACGGACGAGTCGGTATACATTGCAGCTGCTTTCGGATGACTGCGGAGTAGCCGATTGAGAGCCGGTGATCGGGATGTCCAACGCAAAAGTCTGCCTTGCCATCCTGTATATCCGGTAAATTACCAACAGCCTCTTTCATAGATACGAATTTGAATGGCGTAGGCACGATCTTTCGACTGTCGAAGGGAAGACCAGACGACATTCTACCGAGCTGGGATAGTCTGACATTGTCGGGATGGGAATGAGATGCTTTTGGAGCCTTTGGTGGCGTAAGACCTGCAGCCGTAAACGAAAGAAATACTCGGCTTCGTCTCTGTGCAGATCCAAATGACCAGGCGTCCAAGTAGAGGATTTGCACCTGATAACCCAGGCCAACGATGGCACATACTAGTTGAGAAAAAACGCATGAATTCTTAAGGTTCTTATTGACCATATTGGGGACGTTCTCTAGTACGCCATAAAGTGGCCGATAAAAGTCGACGAATGATGCAAACGAGGCAATAAGCGATTGATCTAATCAGAGGTAAAAGTCAGTTAATGTGTCGATAAATATGAAACAGTTTTAGACCAAACCATAAGAAACATGCTCAAATCTAACACGTACTCTTTCGCTGTGGAATTGTCGTTTTGTCAATAGTCAGCAACGAGAATCCAGGGCAAGGAGACCCAGCAGATATGAAATGCACATCTCCCGGCGCGGGAACTCCCTTTGTTCCATCCAACGCCAAACCCAGTAGATTATCGACGGAGCCTAAAAATGGGGTGCAACGACCAGGCTCAGTATTCGCCATGTACGTGTGTATGGCGCCGTGCCATATGTCATTGGTCCATCTCATCTCCACGGCACCGCCCTCTTCGATCCCTCGTCCTAGATTGCCTCCTCCGCAAAAAAGATCTAGGCCCTGAAGCTTTGGGATCTCGTCGAAAGGATTAAAGCCCTCGCGAAGTGAACCCAGAACCTTGCTTTTCAGGGGACGGTATTCAGCTCTTCCATGGACCTCAATTTCTTCGTGTGTTATGAAATATGCATCACCAGTCCCGTCGCGATTATAGGGTGTTGGTATTTCCTCGCCCACAAGAAACACTCTTACAAGACAGCGTCGGCTGATCTTCCTGATGGGTTTGTTAATTAGCTGCTGCGAGTAGACAAGTTCGTTGGGAGGAGCCGAAAGAGCCGCCTTATCGACATCTTTCCGCCGCAATAGGTGTCGCATTAACGCAAGCTGCGCACCGCCTTCCTCCGAAAAACCTTCGATAATGAATGTCTCCAACTGCATACTCCGAGTTTCTACCAAAACGGCATCACCGATGCTGTACTGACTGGGTTTGTGAGGCTCTGTCGAGTCTGCCGTTTCTTCGCCGCAAACGAGATGCGATTTACGAAGTGAGGTCCACCGGCATTCACTTGCGAGATAGGTCTGACGTACGAAGAATTCGGCAGTGGTTGAGTTGTTACCGAACCATTCCACTTCATGAGTAGAAAGAACTTCGTGTTCTTTAACCTTGTTTATACGAGGGTGGCATGTACAATTATCCGAGAGGAACAGCTCGTTTGCCCATGGATATTTCATCACCGAGCAAGGAGTGTCAATTGGCTGATACAACCACAACACATCAAAGGAGCGCTTGCCACGAGGGCTTGTATGGACCTTTTGGACAAGGCCAAACCAACGATATTCCCCTTCATAGTGCGCAGATGATCCGCTTTTCCACCTTGTATCAGTCGTAGTGGCGTCATCAGGCAGCGTTGAGATTACGTCCCCCGTTTCAATACGTTCGACGAGTGTACTCTGGTCAGTGGCACTTCGCTTTTTACTGCGAAAACTAGTAGGCTGGACAGACAACGACTTCGCACGCTTAATGAACGCGGTCTTCTTCGCCTTGCCCGACATGCTAGGTCTCTTGAACTCCAAGAGCTTACCGAAGACCATGTGAGAGAACAGGTCATAAACGTAAGGGGTTACGACTGTATCAGGCACCTGACCCTTCCGAGGTTTCAGACCGGTTTCCGAAGAACGCCGTACCTTGGCGGGACGATATGAGTCCATGTTCGGCTTGTAACGATCTAACGTTTTGACCTCCTTCCAGAAATGATGCCAAGTCGCAATCTTATGATCTAGCCCATACGCCTGTTCGTAGATATAATCGATGTTGGCGTTTACAGCAACGCGAAAGTCTGCGGTGCCATTGGCAGCGTACCACTTGTCGAATGTCACTGAGAATTGGTGCTTCGATAATAGCCAGGCGCTAAACTTGGACTTAAAATCATAGAGGATTGCGCGTTCGTTTTGGTCGCGGCGGTGTTCGCAGTAGTCAATGACATGCTTTCCGAGATCTGCAATCCATAGAAATGGCACATGGAATCTTCGATATTCAGGTGCAGGGGACCCCAACTTGTAGTAAATCTCCCTGCCCAAGTATTCGTTGAGTTCGGATAGGATCCAAATCTGGTCGCCAACGCTATGGTTTGATTCGCCATAGTTGCCTACAGGTAGCTTTTGGAAGGGAACCCTCCGAAGGTAGAACTGGAGATCGCCGTGTCGAAGTATGCCGTCGAAATACATGGAGTGAACCGTCCGTGCTATCAGATGTTGCAAGGGTCGCAGCTCGTTGGGGTACGTGTTGCTGTCGAGATATATCGAGAAAGACTCCAACTCCAACTCAATATAATCATCTGTGTCGTCGAGTTCCCCCATCGATTCCATAAGGGCTTTGATGGCAGCCCTCTCAGTAACCTCGGGGACAGGTGGGACAAAGCCCTCGAAATAGGAGGCTGGTTGCGTTAGAGTAGAAAAGGGCAAACCGACAATCAGATTGCCAGTTCCGGGTTGGGCTTTTTCGGCGATCTTGGGCCCATTGGCCTCGGACACGTCGAACTCGGACACGTCTAGCTCATCCTCAAGGTCGAAGAGTTCTTTCGGGTCCAACTCTGATTCCTCCATCCTGAGTGAGAGGTGAAATGCGCGCGCGATATCAAGAGGGGGGTGGGAGGGGTGGGGGATACCAGGTCGAAGGCCGAATACCGCGCGTTCCAACTCTACTCAGGTAACCCAGGACGACCTCATCGACGCCAAGGGCTTAGGTTTGGCTGTCAAAAGCGTAGAGTGCAAAAACACGTCGGCGCGGCTGACAAGAAAGCAGCAAAACGGCAAGACGAACCAAAGAAGGGACTGGTACACGGGTGGCAAGAATTGCGCGCAATTCCAACGACCAAGGGTCCAAGTGCCCGGCAAACAGGGAAGAATGGTAGGAGAGGCAAACAAACAGGAGGACGAGTGCTGATCCGGAATGTTGACAGTCCGTCAAGCATCGCGAGAGCCGGCAGAACCAATCGCGTTGCCGAAGGGAAGTGGCAGTGGACCCGGAGAGGGCCCATCGCGAGGCCATTGGCCAATAGAATGGCGTTGTTTCGCGTTTATGTGGGGACCTGCCCTACGTTGTACATTGCGTTCTTGTTAAATGGGCAGGTACAATGTAACTCGTGGAGGCAGGTACGAGGCAGGTATGATTGGTAATGCGCCGGGCACGGGGAACACGGGGTACCGGGTACCGGATGGCACATGGTATACGCAAAAGATACATACGGACACTGTATATGGAATATACGGGATATACACACCCAAATACCAGGTATATGCAAGTACGAAGCCTGCCCACGCAAGAAATGACGTTTGCGCGATGGGAAGATCAATCGAGCCTTAATCGAGCCTCAATCGGATCCGAAGGTTCTGGTTGGTACGGGAGTTAGAATCTGGGCGGGGATTCCAGAACGTCGAAAGGCTGGCTACCTTACATACATGTTGTACTTGTACTTGTGCCCGGCTGTGTAAACGAGTCCGTGGCGGCCGTGGCAGACCCAACGGCCCGACGGGTGTTCCCCTAGTAACATCCTTGGTACAGTGCTATCAACACTGTAACTGCCCGTCTTCGCAGTGGCAGACAGGTGTACGCCTAAGCCGACCCTATCCATGAGAGAGTTGTTGGGGCCGCTGTGTCCTGTTCCAAAACAAAAACCAATTTTGGAATATCGGGGATAGTGACCAGTGTTGGGGATCTTAGCGACGTCGATTACATACTCGGGACTCGGTTGAAAGTTCGGGCGAAGACAGCACGAAAACCCTACGTCACAATTGCAACATTCCCGTTCTAGATACACAGCTCGGATCGAGAACGGGCCCGACCGGGCGGCTCCGTTCAGACGGGGTGGTTGGCAGAATCTGGTCCGGACTCCGGACTCGCGGGAAACACCCTTCAAGAGTCCTTCTTCTTGAAGCGTCATTGAATGTTCAGACCAACTAGCGATCATATACACACTGGAGCATGACCTCCAGGAAAAAGGCTAGTCAGCGATTTTCGACAAACCACGAGACGAGACGATGTACCTATTATCCCAAGCTGCTTAAGTTCACTTTCTAACAAAGCTAGCAATGAATAAGAGCTCATGAATAATGGGAAATGTGAGGGGCTTCGAAAAGAAAGTTCCAGCTTCCACCAGGTATTCTTTGTGATCCGTTCCGATGAAAAGCCACCCGAGCCCCTATCGACGTCTCGATCGGGCGTCGTGTTGGGCACCGCGTCAAATCAGCGGCTATTTAGCAATTATGAAATATTGCTTGTGTATCGACCGGCAAGAGGGCCTATGACACAATCACCAGGCGAGGAGAATTCTACGGCTCTTAACACGCCCAGTCCTTTTTTTTTGTTACAAAGGACTTCGATTTTGACATGCTCGCCCGCCTTGGCCAAAACACGCTGTCAGCGCAGAAAATGCGCCCTCGGACGGGCTTTTTACCTTAGAAGGTGTTGTGGCAGCACCGTTGCAACCCTTACGCGCGGACATGTGGAGATCCGGTTGTTTAAAGAAACACTTTGCGTAGATCAAGACTCAGCCTACCTACTAGATACTCCTCGAGACTTTAAGCCGGCAGTTATTTGGGTAAATTGTCGTGTGCAGCACAAGCACGTTACAGCCTGGGCCAACGTCGTCGTGACCCGCTGAGTTCAGCAACTGGCCCAAAGCATTCGGCCGCAATGATTCCCCTTCGCTCTCTCTATCCTTGTTGTCACTTCCTACGTCTGCCCCCGACTCTCCCACCCTCAGGCTTTGCTCGTCTTGATCCAACGGCTCCGCTAACAGGTAGAGAACCGGCCCGCCCGACGAAGCCAGGCAAGACCAACCAGGATTCTCCTCTCATTTTTCTCAATGGCCCAGAACATTCTCGTCACTGCCGCTTGTCTTTCGCTTGCTTTTATGAACGAAATACATAACTATCCAGAAAACGTGTTGTCATACGTGTCAGAATACCACCACCACCACCACCACTCCTAAAATGATCGGTACGTGTTACGGTAAGATCGGGAATCGGAGCTGGAGGATGTTTTAGAACATGTAGAACTTGTCTCAGCCCACGTCTTACACGAGGCCAGATGCCCACCGACTAGGCTACAGCCGTACCTCTTTTCGAGCTTCGTGTCAAGCCTTCCGGCATTTACCGCCAGTCAACGAACGCCCCTTCGCAGCGCAACTTTATATTTAGAGGCTCTCACTGAAAGAAAACGAATTACCGAATCGAGACATGGGCAGAGGCTGATCAGTGTAGTTTCGACCAAAAACGAATAGGTATCATTTACATAGGCCGCTCAAAGATATGGTCTTCGAATCCCACAACCTATCTACCTCATTGCTCGGCCATTTAGGGGCACCGCTCGCATACAACGGCTCGTCGATGCATCTGTATGGTAACTAGTTCTGGTGGTCAAGCAACGTGATCGGCCGAGTAGTAAGGTAGTGGCGTTACGGAGAGGTAATAGCGATTTAAAGGCCCATTGGAGGTCCTTTTTTGGCATTGAAACCCAGCAACCATTCGCCATAATCACGTATGCACTCTATTCAGTGAGCGATGCGATCCCAATTTTACCTGGGCTCGCTGCAGTACATTTCAACTCACACGTTCCGATAGACATCATGATACTATGCCATATACCGTGGTGACACCAGACACATCCTATTTTTACCGTGGCGCGTCACCATGAAGGCGCCGAGAAACGCGTGGTCGACACACTCACCCGGATTCGGCCCCCGGAGGGCCATTACCACGTGGGTGACAAATACCCATGCGCTAGCAAGAGTCGTCGGTAGGCAGCCGTTACTACGAGCTGATTTCCAAGACCTGCCTACCGCCCTGTCCATCGGCCGTACTACCTGGTTCGTACGTCCGTACCGAGCCGATACCCAATGGACATGGTAGTCCCGACTCTAGAGGGGGCTGTTAATGATACCTAGCATATAAAAGAGGCAGGCCGCAGAGTCTAAAGCAGCAACGTTTCCAGAAGAGTGTGACAATTGACACCCACGTGCAGTAGCCGTGGCTACGCAGAACCAGAAATACCGTTCGTCGTCGAGAGAGATAATTTTGGCACGCAAGTAGCAATGGCCCACCGTCGAAGCCCCCCGGTTCGTTCTGAAACAGGACATCGGTTCAAGCTTGGCTCACGCGCCCAACCTATCAGATCTATGCCGGCGTTGCAATGGTTACCCATCCGAGAATAGGTAGCTGCAAGTACTCAGTAAGCTGACGGCGGCCTTCCTGGCCGGAAAGATCTGAGATCTGCAAGCTATCCCCCCCCCAAGTCTTACAGCACATGAGATCTACCAGATCTCAACGGGTTTTTCATCCTGGCGCCTGCCTGATACTAGGCTTTGGCTTTTCTGTCTTCAAGATCAACTTCCCTCTCTCGAGTATGAGCGCCGTGCCATGAGATACTCGGCAATCTCATCATATGAACTGACCTCCGGTTTGACTATCCGAATCGTCGCCCTATTGCCAAAGCTACTACGTATATAAAAATGGCGGGAGCGGCATTAAGCGATGAGCAAATGGCATACATTTTGTCGCACGCCGACGATACTCGCGTGCCGAATATCATCGCAAGCGCTGCGATTTTGGGCGTTTTCTCCACGGTTTTCGTTGCCCTGCGACTATTCTCGCGGAGAGAAGCAGGTCTGCGACTCGATATAAGTGATTGGCTGACAGTAGCCGGTTGGGTAGGTTATGATCCAACAAACCCGCAATGTCTCCATTCATGGTAACTCATCCTTCCCGAATAGTTCTTCTCCCTAGCTTTTGACGCCGGGATTGCCGTGACCACAATCTATGGCTTCGGCCGCCATATCATCTTCTCAAAAGACATGCGAATGCAGCAAATTGTGAGATAAGACCCGTCCTGGTCTATACCGGCACTCTCGCTGACGACACCCCTCCCTTATCCAAGGTCGGCATAGTCAATGAAATCACATACGCCCTAGCCATGGCCCTGATGAAAATGGGCATCCTCAACTTATACGCATCGATCTTCCCGATCACCCGCTTTCATTACTTCCTCTGGGCCATGGCCACATTCACTCTTCTCTGGGTGCTGGCATCTGTGATTGGCGCGATAGCCCAATGTATACCCGTCGAATATTTCTGGGATAAAACCATCCCGGGAGGGACATGCTGGAACTACGGAACTCTGGCGCTGGTAATTACCGTCACGAATATTGCCAGTGATTTCATCATCCTCGGGCTCCCCGTGCCGCTCGTTCTGCGGCTCCAGACTACCCCGCAGAAGAAGCGGCTTACCATCATCACCTTGGCGATAGGAAGCAGGTACGTCGATGGTATTTCGAGCATCGTTGAGTCACTAGCTACTACTAACCTACATGCCCTATGGCCAGCGCGTGCATCATCAGCATCATACGCCTCCCATTCCAACTAGCGGTAGGAACGGTCGATGCCAATTGTACGTTAACAAGAAACCCGAAGACCCCACAAATCAGACTCTAACATAAACCCATAACAATCCAGGGACATCAGTGCCAAGCGGCTACCTCTCCTGTCTAGAACTCACAGTCGGCATCTTCGCAGTGTCATCCCCAACATACCGCGCCCTATACAGGCGTATTTTCCAACCGAAAGGATCTACGTGGGAAAGACCATCAGGCAATACAAACCACAGCTGGAAGGATCTCCTCAGGGCAAGGCGCTCGGGCAGCAGGGCCGAGAGCGTCGGCTCAGGCAGCCGCCGGCCGTCAAACGAGCGGGACTGGAATGCGAAATACCAGCACACGGCCACCGTATACGCCGTCCCCGGCCCGGCTGCTGCGGTCCAGGGAAATGGGATCAGTATCACTGACGACGTGGAAATGATACGGTATTCCAACCGAGATGGGACATGGACGCAGATTCGGGAAGATGAGGGTGCGCAGGGTTGATAGCTGCTCTTGCTCATGTCGCTAGATACACATCTGTCGGCCCGACCGGTCCTGGCCTATCGATCAATCGATACTCGTCAATCAGGAGCATCATCCGCCAGGACTGACTCGTTGTAATCGCGTCACGGGCTCAACGATTATGAATGGGACAACGAATATCGCCAAAGATCAACGATAACCGGAGTAAATACCGCCCAAGCGAAAATCTTCAGAGCCAGCCCAATAATCCCAAGGGACCCCGGCTAAGCCCCCAAAAGACGAGTCTACGCTCGAGAACTTATCGGAAATACACAACCCGAATAGCCACCAGCCTCGGCAGTAAGACCACGACGTCAATCCAGGTTCAGCCAACGGGGATCCAACCATCACCGGACATGAAGCAGCATGACGGTCCCCCCAAGATAGCAAGGAGCCTACAGATGCCACCCCACCCCCAGTATTAGCCACCCACCAAACAGGGAAAATACAACCCAACAACCATCAACAAGATGAGACAAAAGCACAAGGTGCTAGCAGCAGGAAAGCAAAAAAAAAAACCATTAGCCAATGAGCACCAAATCCACCCAGGAACAACCACGAGAAGAATACCAGGCACGATGATAAATAGATCAAAAGAGCCATATACAAAATAAATCCCGCTACCTATTACAGTACATACCTCCTAGATAAGCATAATCGAAACATAACATAGGTAGGTAGGTAGTTAAGCCCTCGGCGCAGGCCCCAATCTTCAATAACCCGCCCGCTCGTAACCCGCCCGCTCAAGAGCAAACCAAACAGCACAAAGAATAACATATCGACACGATTCATTAGGCCTCGACATCTTGCATTTGGGTTCATAGCCGCCCCAGCTAGTCCCGAAGGGAGACATCAAGCCCAATCAAAAGCACCGAATCTACACACCACTGGCGGTATGCACCCACGTCAACGCAATATTCATATCAGACGTTCCAGGAATGTCCGAGGGTACAGCACGCCGTCTATCTACGCGGGGATGAAGTCCGGTACTTTGGGATGCTTCGGCTAGGGACTTACATTCCTGTCGCGTAGCTTATCTAGCATCCAACTTTCGGGAAGACAATAGCTGCCGCGCGATGTCGACCAGTGATCACCTGCGCAGGCTTGACAGACGATACGCTCAGGACTGAATCAATGCCGCGAGTGCTAATCTCAGCAAAGAGACACTCCAAGTATGATCCCCAGAACTGTATGCAGAGGACAAGGCCGTAAATGGTAAGAATAACGCATTCCACCCCCGAAATAAGCGCAAGATAGATATGCCGAACAAGCAATCATGAAGAAGATGCAGATCAATCCCACCTCGATAGCTAGGACACAATAATCCCCGTGCACGAGGCATGAACAACGGACTGAAACGAGATAATACAGGGGTATCTTTATTCCTACCTCACGCCCTCCATTGCACGTGAATGTATCTAAACCTATATCCCCGCCGCCTCAGCCTGCCTCTCAGAACGCCAGGAGTCCAGATGTAAGTTTTCCAAAATCCGCCGGCGAAGCGCCTCAGTCCCACCGCTCTTATCATTTCGTATATAACTGTCCACTTCATCCGGCGTCGGCCATCTCCAAGGCTCCCCAGACGCAATGAGTTGGTCCATGCGGCTATTCAGCTGCTGTCGCTCGGCTTCGTCAAGGCCAAGGTCCGCCAAAGCGCGGAAGGCACAAAACGTCTTGGCGACCATGGCGTGGCCACGCGTGGGCAGGCGATTCGCCTCATCGCGGACGTATTTATAGTTATCGAACATCCAAAAGAGTAATTTAACCATTTCGTCCTTAGCATCCAAGAATGCAAGAGCGCGCATATATGCGTGCAGATGAGGCGGGGTTATCGGATATTGAAATTTAGCCGCCAGATCGGCTCCCGACTCCTCTTCGAATGGCGTTGTTAGCTTAGAAAAGTCTGACGTGATCTGGCGAAGCAACTGTGGTTTCCACGGTATCAATGGAGCTTCTGCATATTCTCCGCTTGGCAGCGAGATAAGTCGTGATAGTGCTGCCTTCTGAATAACACGACATAGCAAGATGAAGAGCTCGGCATCGATTCCTATGCACTTACGTGCAGAATTGAAAGTGGTTATGAATAACATTAAGCTTTCCAGGTCGTTTTCTACCATAGAGCCGTTGATGATGGCGATATGAGAGCGCGCCAATGCTCGTAATATCAAGTGCCAAGGAGGCCGAAAAGTTGCACCTGCCGTAGAGTTTGGGTGCAGTCTAATCGTAACGAGGTTGATGGCGTGACGTACCCGATAGAGCTCTTCGGCAGTGAATTCCTCACGCGCCCGGTAATCGGGCTGTAGCTTACAAAGGAGTTGAATGTAGCTTTTGAAGCATAGAAGCGGAATGCTCTGAAGGGTCTGATGGGATGGCGCTTTGGAAGATGCAATCTCTTCGATCACATGGGATGGAATGCCACTATCTGTGAGATAGCGTAGACCTTCATCAACAGACCTTGCATTGCTAACCAGGTTTAGGAGACCAATACCCCGAGGCTTGATGCCGCGATTCATCATTTCGGTATACAGTTCGGGCACTGTTGGCGGAGACAGCCGAGCTAATTCATACTGACTGTAGTTGGCATTGTGCACCGGGAACGTCTCCCTCGAATCTCCAGGTAGCAGGTCCGGGTTCGACTCTAGATCCACTGGTGCCGCTAGAAGCTTGAGGAACATTTCGTTGTAGATGTTAACATTAGGTGGCAGTTCAGACTTTTGAGCGACACTATTGAAAACTCTCCAAGCTTCCTGGGCATTGCGAGTGGCCCTGATACGCATAGCCCAGCTGAGGTAAATATTCGATTCTTCCTGGTTGCCATTCTCTTGCCTCGGCGGAAGGCTGCGAGTCTGTATTGTTGGAGAGCTTTCACTTGTACCGCCCAAAGCATCTAAAGCTCGATCAAAGTCATTCTCCGGATAACCAGCTTCTTTCATGAGAACGCCAGCTTTCACACTGCGGGACCTGTCATCTTCGACGGTCCGTTTTGTATCTCCTGCATCAAAATCTTGCCTATATGGCGGCCATGTTTTTGCGTATCGTAATGCGAAGACCTTCTCCGCATGTGACTTCCTCAGTCCGACGAGCACCTGTCGGATCGCCTGGTAGCTGGCCTTGTTAATGATCAATGGCCTAGTCAGGTTATCGGACATGGTCAGAAGGACCCTTTGTGATCTCCAATTGAATTCCATATTGGCCACGGGATGATTTGGCGCTGGCGTTGTCAAATACTGGATTGCAGCATTGAAAACCTGACATTGAGCGCTGTAAGGGTCAATGCTGAGGCGCTTATGGAATGGATCATTTGGGATGGACTTGATATAGTCTACCGTAAGACGGGCTACAGTGACGATAGTTCGGGGCCAAGCAATCCGGATATGGTGGGCGAGACGGCGAATGAGAATGAGGAATTGCGATACAGTGAGCGTTCTCCTATGACCAGTGGCAGAAGCGCTAACACCAACATTCAATGATCGTGGGTGCGACGCAATATGATTCTTGCCAATATACCCGACCAGACGGCGAATCGACTCAAATTTTCGAAATACCTCGTCCCTTCGGAGGAGGAGGAGCAGGATATATATAGGTTTTGGATCGTCGGTGGAAATAAGGCGCTGCACGCGCTCATCTCCATTTTCGGCCGACAAAATCCATACCCAATGGTCAAGGCGGTCGGCGGGCCAGCCCCTCGTAGCCAGGTTATTCAAGGAATCCGTCCACTCGGCTTCAGTCCTAGCAGACACTGCCTTAGCCAATCGCTCCTCCTCTGACAGATCCTGTTTCGCCAGCAGTTTCTGCAGAGTCAGGAGCGGGAGCCGCCCACTTCTTACACTGGCCCCGACGTTGAAAGCAGATCGGTAGGTTTTTTTCCGGTATGGGTCCTTACTCCTCAGGCGAAGTGCTAGGATTCGACTCGGGGAAATGGGCAATCGAGGAAACAAGACACGTCTCTCGGTCGTTGCTCGGGACAATGCCAGACTCCAGGTTCGTTTCGATACTGAGAGCCGTGCGCCAGCACTCGGTAGAGGATTTCGCATATTCGCATTCGACTCCGGAGTCTGCCGTGTGGAAGCTACGGCATAGTGAACGGCAGCTCTGGTACGAGATGAGCTGGCGCTATATTGAGGTTAACCGTCGTAATGTTTGGCTTGTGCTGAGGGTATCCCGTACTTGACCTTCTGGCCATCGTCCATGTCGAGTAGGTAGTAGCTGGTAGAGGTCGACAGCTAGTCAATCGATAGGTACGGCTACTATCTAATTTACGGATAGTTGCAATCCCTATAAGGTGTGCACCTATCCAGGCAGCCTGCACCTAGCGTCAAAGCGCTGTTTCTCGGCTGACCACGCAGCTCGGCACCCCTCACATTTAATCACCCCTGTCACTGGCTGTCAGCGTATTCCTGTAGGTGGGGTGGCCGAGCTGTATGGCCGGCCGGGTACCTACAAGCATCACAACGTCGCCGCTTTTGCCCGCGCAGGCTCACACCCAGTCACGTTTTACCGGTATATATTATTCTTTAGCAACATCTCATAGTCTGTAGTTATCATTATTTCTATCTGCGGCGTTTTGAGCCATTAGATTTATAGCCATGTAATAAGCCGTGAATACCCCCTAAACACCCCGTAATAGCCATGGATCACCGCATTGTCGGACTTGTACCTACATCACGGCACACTGATCTGGCAATCTTTCCTCTCCCCTGCTCGACCTCGACTCTTCGCCACATAGTTTGGTCGATTCTAAGTCGTCCCAGTAGATATGGTTCATAAACCCGGCCCTGGGGTTCTGGAACTCTCGCGCCATCACACGCAAACACTCCTCGTCTTGTGTATGGAGGGCGAGATAAGTGAGGCTGACTCGCTTGTGTTTCCGCATTGTTGGGTCGGTCTCGTACGCACGCACGTATAATGGGTTTCGGAGTTTGCCCAGCTCCATCTCGAATTGGTGGAATAACATCATAAACCGAGCCATCGTCCAGGTGTAGTTTAGGCTGGAGAGTGGTATATCTCCGCAAATGTCGCTGCAGATGTCCAGCTTTAGCAAATCTAGTAGATCCTGGCCTGACAACTTATTATCACCGCCCTTGGCGCCTGGCTCGGAAAGGTTGCCCACCCGGTATCCTTTTGGTACCAGCTCCTTCCGGACAGCCTCGGGAACTGATGGCACCCCCTTGGCTATGGTGGAAGTAAATGTAGCCCACCCTAGCAACTCCTCTTCAGGGAGGCCTTTGGCCCTTGCACGGTTGACTAAATCTGTGTCCTCCAATCGTTTTCGTCCCGTAATTGGATCGGTAATGTGCTTTGTCTGGCTTATACGGTGAAACCCTAGCAGGGACGGCATAGGAACGTCACTGTCAGGAATGCGATCCGGATTCCAGTCGCCACCATGACACGCCATGAGATACGATTTTGTCTTGAAAAACCGGTTCGACTTGAGTTCCATGACGGCCTCAACGGTGCGTCGGGACCCGGGACGACGTGATTGCGATTCGGCGACCCTCGCTTGAATGGCTTGGCCAAAGTTCGAAGTTGGGACTTTGCCATCAGTAAAAAAGGCATTTGGAAATAGCTCTTGGAAAGATGCATACAATCCGACCGGTTCGGTGATATAGCCTTTCTGGACGAGCATATTGTGCAAGTGGACTAACAGTACGGGTTCCGGGAGCGTATCAAGGACGACGAAGCTGTACCGGTAGGCTTCTCTCAGTCCTTCTTCAAGGCCGACACCGCAAAGGAACGGTGAATACTCCCAAAGGCCGTTGGAGTTAGTGCTAGCGAACCGAGATGGAGGGATATTAGTGAGCCCGTGCATGTACTTCGACTCCCCGAGCCAATTGACGAAATCATACTGGATGGTTTCCAACAGCCCGAAGCTCGCTTCATGGCGGTTCACATCCCCATGAAGTAGTCCATCCTTTTGGAAAAACTGCTTGAGAATATCTACACCCTGGAGAAACCCCGAGCCAGTCCGCTGGTTCTCCCGATCGAGGAAGAGATCAACATCTCGTCGTGGCCGGAAGCCCTTCGGTGGTGCTCTAAGAACATGACCTCGGAGGCCACTGAGAGACCAGCCGCGGGAAACGGTAAGTGAATCAATAATGCACTGCAGCTGGAAAACGTGATGAGGAAGGATTTTATGGCGAATATCCGAGCCTGGCTTTTGCATAGCAAGATGCGTAACCACGCCAGCAAACTCGTTGAGCCCAAAGAGTCGCCGGTGCTTATCCCAGGGGCCAGTAGTAGACCAGTCTACCGATTCCAACGCGTGCCGTTCTCCTCGCATGGTGTTGCGCTGCACAACAATGGATGAGAAGATATTGACAAGGTCGTAGAGCCAGTTGATCGTGTAGGATCGGCGCCACTTCAATCTCTCTGCCTCGCTGGCGCGTTGAAGGTCGAGATTGGGGTTCCAGTTGCTAATTTGATCGAGCATGCGTTTTGTCGGTTTTCCACTTCGCGTCTTTTGAAAGTCGGTGACGAAGTCAAAGAGGTCACGGTACGTATATATTAAGAACTGCTCTTTGACATCAACAGCAGTATCCTGGACCTTGGTGCTGGCATGATCTGGGCCTATCCTGTGAAGCGTCACGTGGAACATTCCTTGTGCTCTGTCTGGATCTCCACGAGTGATGGTGTTCATGACAGTTTCATAAGAGTCGTGACCGGGAAAGTCGACAAACATGGCGGCGGCTGAACCCTCGATCATTTTAATGGCCATGTTCGACAATGCTCCAGCAACGGCGCTGTTGAGCCCCTTATATGCCACGTCTTGCCACAAACCCTGCACATAGGCTCGAAGCCCAGTCCATTCCCGAACGAGGGCATAGACAGCCATTAGATAATCAGTCAAAATGCCCTCCTCGTCTTGGATTATGCGGTAGCTCTCTACTGGGACGTCATCGAGACTCTGCGTCTTGGCCGCCGGCGAAGGCTGCTTCTTCTTATGAGCCTTCTTCCCATGCTTCGCCTTCTTTCCTTTACCGGATGACTTCTTCTTCTGCTGCTGACGTCCCTGAGAAGCTTGTTGCTGTTGAGGCTCTGGCTCAGACCCATCATCAGCTGCGCCGTCATCCTCTGGTAATGTTGCTCCATCGACACTGAGCACGGCGAATTTATTGACGAAGAGGGCCTGCTCGAGATCGGCCTCGTCGTCAGGAGGAGAGCCTTCAGCTTTACATCTCGCAGCCCACGCAGCTCCTCCCAGTGCCTCGAAGGCCTCGACAAGGGCATCGATGAAGTGCTTATGGGAGAGGTTACTTCGCTCTACCGCGGGGTCGGACTTGTTAGCAGCCAGCTGCTGGAAAGCCTGGTAAGTGGCCGTTCTCGCCTGTATTGCTGAATCGAATAGCGCCAGGATGGCTGACGGGATGGGATTGATGTGCTTGGCGATTAGCTTTGAGAGGGACACGAGGCCAGACACCGTGATCTGGCCGGTCGTGTTTGGAGATTTGGGCGCATCATCGGGTAGAGTGGCCGAGGAGGCTATGATGGCATTGGATGCTTTTACGATCCAGAATATGAGACGGCTCGTGTCTCGTTTGTACGCGAGATACGTATTGAGCGGAGCCATGATGACCGCTTCGGTACCAGGGGTGCTGTGGGTAATCGTGGATGTCCTCACCCCTGATATCAGCAACGGAGGCTTGTTAGCGGGGTAGCGTTGCAATGTGAGCGCCGCGATTTTCGGAAAGAGGCACGATTAAATCATGGTGCCATGCAAGACCCGTTGTAAGCAGCGGGAGGACGGGGCCTTACAATGGAGAAATCAGTTTTTGCCGTCCTTGCGGTTATATGTGCTGCGTGGGTTGTTATATAACTATATACCCGGCGACTCGCCGAGACATGGTATTTCCGCTTCGAAGCGATGCCTACAAAGGACTCCAGCCGAACAGCACAGCATCACCGCGGTGGGCCGCTGTGACGCGACGCCGATCCCGGCCCAGCTGCCCATCCGCGGTCGCCTATCGGCCTATCGATAAGGAGATAAGCTATGCAGTTAGCAGAAAGGCTTCTTATCGTTGTCCGACACAAAAGAGGTGGGGCTCGGTTCTGCTTCCATCTTGCTCCGACACTTCGTACAAAAAATACTTTGATCAACTTGATCATTACTTCGCAACTTTCCCCGGAGAGACTTACCCTACTCATCCCGGCACAAATGGCCGCCAGGTTCAAGACATGCGATCCCTCTTGCAGAAGGTAATCGTCACACCTGCGTGGCGAGGGATACACACCGGGGCCTTCGCTCCCCGACCCTTACGATCTTTCCACCAGACGACGCTCGCGTCTCTGCCTCGAAAACGCAATTTCTTCACTTCCAATCAGCTTTGGGCTGCCAGCGAGGCGGGCGACGGCTCCAGTAAATCCGAAGATACGCCAAAGGAATCCCAGCATGCCGAAACTTCCCGTGCTTCCCCGAAGCTAAAGCCCGTCCGGGCGTCCGTGGCCAAGAGTCTTCGACTAGGAAGCTCCGCATCGAAATCTACCAAACGTACCGCCGCCGCCAGAAAACCCCTAGTTCCTGAACTCTCGGGATCTGATGAGACTACTGACTCTAGTCGAACCATTCGCGCAATATGTATTGCCCAGTCTTTTGACATGTCGCTGGTCCAAGAGATCCTCCGTTTCCACGGCTTCGAGCTAGATCCCGACGGCACCGAATTTGACACCGAGGCTGTCGTGCATGCGAGGGGCGTCAACAACGGGGATATATTCGTGTTTCCCTCGGGAACCGTTGTCACCTGGTCCATGCCACAAGAAGTCCTAGTTAAGCTTGCATCGAAGCATCTTATTCGAGCCGCCGATTTTCCACATCTAGATCGTGCGGAGATGGAGATGCTAGAATTCACACCCGACGAGTCCCGCGATACCAGTTACATGAAGGGAGAGGTCGTCGTACTCGGCACGGGAGCGCAAGAGCTGGGCAACAGGTTGGATACGACCTTAGCCAAGGTCGCTTTCTCAAGCGGCCTTGCAAGGAGCCCAAAACTGGCCGTGCTAGAGACGGACCTGGAATACCTCCTGCAAGAGTCAAAGGCGACTCTGAACGTGCTCGCGGCCGGGTCACAAAGCAAGCTGAAGCGAGCGTCCATTTTAAAGATGACGGGCCAGCTATTGAATTTGCGATCGCAGCTAAATCACTACTCCGACATCACCGAAGAGCTTCCAGACATGTTCTGGGAATCGGAATCCGTGTTAGAGGAGTACTACAACCAGATCGGCGGTGCTCTATCCGTGCGCCGGCGCATAGAGATCCTCAACAAACGGATCGACTACGCTAATGAGAACGTGAGCGTTCTTCGCGAGATGATCAGCGAGAAGGACGGTCACAGGCTAGAGTGGATCATCATAGTATTGATCACCATAGAAGTGTTATTTGAGCTTAGAAGAGTCTACCGTGAAGACATAAGCGGGGTGGAGATCGTGTAGAATGTGTATATACTATGTGCCGTTTACAGATTCCGCGATCCCAGAGGATGACATGAAATGATACCCATCTCTACAACATTTGCATTGGAACTGCTATGGACAGTTCTCGACTATTGAATTGTGCTGTTTTGATATGAATCTGGCTCGAAATCACTTGCGCCCTAACTACGGCGTTGGTATTCTGGCCATGACCTAGCAATGCTCATCAATTGCCAGACATCGTCGTTAACACCCTGCCCGTCCTTATACCCCGAGATAGATCAACCAAAAACATCAAAAACAAAAATCGAAAAAAAAAATAATACAAGTTCTCATTCCCATGCATAGTCTAATAATAACATAACAAATAGTTTAACCCCTTTCCATAAACAAATACACAAAGCAAGAACCAGCGCGCAATCCTCTAGTCTAACACACGCAGCATCCGTCCCATCGGCTTCCCGCGGTGCTCATACACAGCCATGACCTCGTCCTCCGCGGTACAGAGCACGCCAGGCCAGTGCGAGGGCGCCTCGTGGACGAGAATGGCGTTTTCCGACCAGCGGATAGACCCGCCGACCAGGGCGTCCGCAAACACGGCCTTGATAGCCGCGTTCCGGGGCCATCTGGGCTGCTCGACGTCCTCGTCGGTCATGAACACGACGGCTAGCTTCCCGCCTTTACACGCCGCAATCTGCGGGGACCCGGCGTCGCGCGCCTGGCCGCGCGGGACATAGGCGACGCCACGGTTCCCCCAGGTCTGGCCGTGGTCGTACGAGACGACGTACTCGAGGCTGAAGTGCGGGCGGCGCCTAGTAGTCTCGAAGACCATGATGAGGGCCTCGGCGCCGGTCATGGCGTCCCACGTCCTCGCGATGCTCTGCATGCCGTCGCGCAGGTTCTCGGCGCGCGCATGGCACCACAGACACCGCGGCGGCGAAGTCCACGTCGCACCGGCGTCGAAGGAGTCGACGCTGAAGGTCTCCTGGTCGTTCCGCGCGAGCTCGCCCGAGTACGTCAGCTGGACGAAGGGGACGCCCTCGCGCGTCACGGACAGGCGCATGAAGGGTTCCCAGAGGCCCATGTCGCCGCTCTGGTGCGCAGACTGCTGCGCCGCCTGCGACGCGAAGGACCACGTCCGCCCGCCGTCCGTGCTGCGGCAGACCGTGATGCGGAAGTGCGTTGGCTTGCCGTCGGGTCCGCGCGAGTGGTTCCGGAAGGCTACCAGGATCACGGGCCGCTCGCCAGCTACGGGCACCTCTAGTAGGAATGCATTGTCTATGTCGCCTGTTCCTCGCACTATCTCGCCGTATGGCGCAAATGTCCGCCCGTTGTCCGTGCTGCGTGATACTTGGAGGACGTTGACTCCGTTGATCACGCGTGTCACGACACACAGCAGGGTGCCGTCGGACAGGCGACAGAGGCGCGGATAAGTCCCACCCTCGTGCAATGAGATTATGTCGGAGTTGAGTGTCCAGGTGTGAGATCGCGGCGGAGGGATCTCATGGGGGATGTGACTCTGCTGCGGATGGAGCAGCTGTTGCGGTGGGAATTGGGGCTGCGGCAGGGGTTGGGGCTGGGGCAGAGGTTGAGGTTGAGGTTCCTCCGACGCGTCGAGGTGTTTCTTGAGGTGACCGAGGATTTTGTGGCCGAAGAATCCTGCCATGATGAGCAGTATGAGGAGCTTCAATCTCATCGATGAGAATCTCTTGATGCGACAGGGCGAGACATTATGGCCCATTGCCTCGCCGCTAACTAGACTTGCTGATCCGGGGGCTATGTTGGGGTTTCACGTCAGTGTGGGCACTGGACGGTACATGGCGAGTGTCCTCAGACCTCCTCGGGCGAGTATTGATGTGTCATTCGCCTCTCTACTTGATACGTTAACAGTCGCACTACGAAATGTGGAGTGTTCTATTACGGCAAGGGATTTTCACTTACCTGCTTCATTCTATGATTTTCTTCCGTTGTTGGTTTGTTTGACGCCGGGGAACGTGTCATGTTGGTCTGCGACGAAGTAGCAGGGAACGGTTGCTTATATAATGTAGTTGATATGTGCATAATCATGTTATAGTCATGGACAGAAGTTGCTATCCAGAAGCTCGGCCAGCCAGTTGTCTCGGTCATTCTACCCATTCAAACACGTTGACAAGGGGTCGACAAAAGGTTGCAGGGCAAGTGACATCCCCGGATGGCCGAGTACCGTGGTTGGCCGAGGACGAATATACACTGCCGTTGAGCATGCTTGCACGACCATCGTCTGTGTCGCATCTCCTCCGCCTCTCGTTTCTCACCAACGACATGGACTTTACTATAACTTGAAGTCCCCACCGGTACATGTGCATGACATTAAAAGCCCAATAGCGAACTCACCCATTCTTTTCTGGAGACTTCCTACAGTAAACAGTTGCTTCTAAAGTAGGAACGCGACTTACCCGAGCCGATGCGTGCTCCTAACAAGAAGTCAGGCCTACCCTGGCACTTACTGTATCTAAAAGATTTCCTCTTCCGGTGCGATAGACCAATAATATCACCTTCCTCAGAATCGGCATGCGAGCGAAGTAGGGGCAGTAAGTCTACGAAAGAAGGTCAGGTCCGCCTGGGCGCCTAAAGTAAAGACACGATGTCGTAGTAAAAACAATCGAAAACAGTTTATGCAGAAGCCTCCTGATTCATTCTCCTCTGGCCGAATTTCTAATATCTTTCAGGGCATAGCGATGCCTATCTCTCTAGCTCTACTCTGTCATCGGCAATACGGGACCAAGACGGTCTAGGGTTCGCGAATTGGGATATTGTGCTCGTATCAGATCTATGATCCTATAATCTTGTTTGCTAGCCAGTTTCCCTTTCCCATGCAACTGCGAGAGCAAAGCGCAATGGATTCTTCTTCTCAACCAGACAATAACGACGAGGAGATGGGTGGTGCCATGCTCCCTCCACCCTCTCCGCGCCCTTCGTCCTCTCTGCTCCCTCAGCGGCCGACACGCACTCCAGTACCTCCACCCCCTCCAGGCCAAAGCATATCCCCGGAGGAAAGAATACCACCTCCCGAGCCCGTCGTGGCCAAGGGTGACTTGCAGGCGTTATTGTTCAAGGCCTATAACACAGGTACGAAATTGTGGGAAAGGCCACAGCTCGCACTGCTAGAATACGATCTATCGATATCCACCGGGGGCAGAGACGCCACCCTTAGATCATACGTTCCTGACTTCTGGAATATGGCTATACCAATCCCCGACCAACAGTACGTGTAGCTAACTGGGAATCACCTCGCTCAAACTGAGATCACTGACCATGTCGTTCATTCCCTGCAGCGAAGTTTCCGTTATGATCGTGTTCCACGGCCTGCTTGACCTGGTCGATAGGCCTACAACTCTCATAAGGACCCTTAGATCTGGGCGTCCTACAAGACGTCCTAATGTGTACCCTCTCACTCTAGCAGTGAATCCCCGGGAGAGTTTATCCGACCCCCGTTGCATCCCAGCCCAGAACCAATATTGGAACCTTTGCAAACAAGACTGGGACAACGGCGGACATCGTATGACAAGAAACATGAAATCGCTAATCACCCAGGCTGTGCTGAATGCCGCAATTCCCTCCTACGTCAACAACATCGTCTGCTTCGGCCTTGGCTGCCTGTAGGACGGCAGCAGAATCACCAATGTTCCGATTTATCGACACTTGGCCGCTCTAACCATAGCCGAAACCCTCAATAAGACACACAATAAGTCCATACCGTTATTCTCTCAAGAGACCTCTTACACACCAGCGTGTAAAGAGATTGTCAAGGAGCAAGGTTTCTTACCTATCGGTCAGCAGGGGGCCGCCGGCTTCATACGCGTAGATAGCAGATCCGTCGTCTTCGCACCGGCATCGCTTCGAGACACCGTCACGAAGGAGATCATAGCGGACCTGGCGAAGCCGGCCGCCATGATCTGGACGACGATCCAAGATCCGAGAATGCAAATCATGGAGGAGCCAGGACAACCTGAATATTACCTCATGTTTGTCAACTTAATTCATCGTTGAGAACGATGGCGAGATTTCT
This sequence comes from Xylaria intraflava, assembly GCA_022385655.1. Classification (NCBI taxonomy): domain Eukaryota; kingdom Fungi; phylum Ascomycota; class Sordariomycetes; order Xylariales; family Xylariaceae; genus Xylaria; species Xylaria intraflava. The sequence goes on along the minus strand of MU279823.1, from coordinate 52,879 downwards.
GACCCAATCTACTGCAGGCACGGGGATTCTCCACGCGTGTACCAGCTATCCAACGGCTATGATAAATGCGAGTTTCCGCCGAGCGACTTTCTCGGCGATCTCTCGATTTACGTCAATGCGGACCCGAGCCCTAGCGACTTCTCCCAGTCGACTGACGACTTTGCGGTGATTAGCGCGGAGGAATGTCCTTCTCCTAAGTCTCCCCGCGGTAAACTTCCCGATGGTCCCGACTCTGCGCCTGATGATGATGATGATGTCGGCGGCGGCGGTGCGCTGCGGGATTCTGTGGAGGGGGATGACCTTGATGATCTCGATGATATCGATGTTGAGATCTTTGACATGGATGACATTGATGCTGAGATCTCTGATATTGAGGAGTAGAGGGGCTTGTTCGGTTGGGGGGTTATTCACCTCTGGTTCCTTCTTGTTGGTTCTTTTTTGTATTTTCTTATAGCGGGTTATTGGGATAGCGATTTCGGTTTATGTTTTTCGATTATCATTGTAGAGACAGCGGGATTAGGAATATATTTGGTTTTGCCTTCTTAGTAGGGCTTCAAAAGGTGTGTGAGTTAGCCCATCCACCCGTGCTTCCTTGCTCATCTGTCAATCGAAGTATTGTTTTCGTTCATGGAGTATGATCACTCTCTACTAGACATGCGTCAATGAGAATAACGCTAGATATCGCTCAGTACATAACCTACAAGAGACCCTACATGAAGAACATAAACCCGGAACCAAGCGGGACACCAAGCATCTCGGGACTCATTCCACTCAATCCGCCTTAACCTGATCCCCGTCCCACCCGGTCAAGTAGACGGTAGTGGGCTCGGGCCCAGTCCGGACAAGGACCCACACGATCTCCTCGTCCGTCTCGTTGACCTCCTGGTGTTCCGTCCACGGCGGCACGATGGCGAAGTCCCCGGCCGACAGCTCGTATCGCCGCAGGTGCTCCTCGCCGCCGCCGGTGTTAGTCACGAGAACACCCGTGCCGGACGCCGCGTAGATGATGGTTTCTCAAGAGCCCTTTGTATCAGCTTGCTTTTTGTCCCCTGGCGTTGGGGTACAGCGCGCGGGATCCCGGCATACGTACCTTGTTCGCCGTTGTGGTGCACTGCTGAGGTGCAGTGAGGCTTTACCCGCAGCACTGTAGGCGGATATCAACGAATGGGAATCAGTACGATGGTAGTTTTATTTTCATGATTATCATTATTACTTTTTTTTTTGAAGGGGAAGGGAATGGGGAGGAGGGTTCTATATACGTACTCGTCGCGCACATCTTCTCGCTTTTCCCGACAATCACGCCCTGGCGGATCGTGGGGGCGTCCTTCGACTTCTGCCTCCGGGCCTCGAGATCAGCGCCCTTGATAACCGTGATGGCGGACGGGAGGAGGATGGGGAGGATGTCCGGTAGTAAAGAGAATATCGAGGACATTTTTTATGTTTTTATGTTTTATATATATAGTTGTTTTTAAATCTTTATTCTCTTTTCATGTGAGGTTGTTCGTCGGGAGCTCTGTAGACGGCTTCAAACCTCATCGGGCTCGTCGATGAATGTGGCTTTCCTCGCTGCAGTTGTTGCAACGCCGGGTTGTTCCGCAGTCCGGTAGCGGTTGACAATTCTCTTTTTGTTTTTTTTGTTTTTATTCTGCTGGAATTTTGATTCGATGCAGAGGTCCTTCTTGGTGCAGCGGTCTGGTTGTAGCACGCAGGTTCACTGTTTGGGTATCCAGCGTTTACCCTGTTGTTCCAGACCGCCGTATTGCTCGGCCGCCTTACCTGTTTGAATACACCGGCAGGGGTGATATCGAGTAGTGGCACCCCTGGATGGCCGAGCAAGGTGGTAGGCTGGAATAGGGTGGTGCTAAGTGAACCAGGCTGCGCTTCTGGTGATTGAGGGATTAATAGTTCGTACGTGCAGTCGACTATAAATACATTCATAGTTTAGCCCAGCGTGTCGGGAACTTGATCATCTATGATTGAAAGCCCTCGGGTTCATGTCATGATGTATGTATTAGATAGTAGGCACGGCGTACGCCCGTACGCAGGGTCACAATTCGGACAGAAAAGAACTCAGACAAGGTCAGTAAGGCGTCAGCTCAGAGCGCCATGCTCTGCGAGGTACTTATTCAATAACGTGCTTGGGTCGATTAGGTGGCCGAGCTACGTACGCAGTCGGCCGAAAGTAGGGTCGCGATGTTGGATACGGTAAAGAATCATGGGAGGTGTGACGCCGCGACCCTGCTGCTCGGCCGACCGCGGTGCTCGGCCACCCTCCCTGTAGACATGCTTGCAGGGGGGTTGAACCAAGGAGTCAGTGGTGCCCCTGGACGGGTCGATCGATAGCTGGAGAAGCCAGGCACGGTGCAAATAAGTGCGACTGCGTAGGCCGTGTAGGCAGTCGCAGTGATCCGATAGGCACCTAGCTTGCGTCTTGCGCTCGTCTCGCGGTTGAGCCTGGCTTATCGAGTTGCTCGGCTGTCTCTAAGTGCGTCATCAACTACCCCTTCGGGAAAGGATTCGCGGGTCACAAGCCACAGCTTACCGCTCATGTGCCTCAATTGCTTTGTTTTACAAATAAACGCCCAAACTGTACGCCAGACCGTCGCCGACGGGCCTGTACCTCTTTAAAACACCCGCTTCCGGTTTAGCCCGGCCCGAATCAGGTTAGACGCGTACAGTGCTTCCTGCTCTACACGTGTACATGGGAGCTGGCCCGTTCTCCACCCTTAAGGGCAGCCAGTATATCCGCCTCTCCGTCTCCCCAGACCTTCCTCTCTACATTACCAACCACTCGCCATCTACGCCCTCATCAGTATCGTTTCCGTTCCTTTCGCCCATTGTCTGGGATCACTTGAAAGTCAACCGTGGTGTACTCCGTGTTCTGCGCTCCTTGGTTTCTGATTTCATTTGTTTCCATCTTACAGTCCTTACAAGAGTTGCCCACCATGAAGGGAGCTCTGCTCAGTTCGGCCGTGCTGCTTGGCTCCGCCCAGGCCGGCGTCCACAAAATGAAGCTCAAGAAGGTTCCTCTTGCCGAGCAGCTTGTATGTATCTGGTGTCTCTGTCGTGTTTATACATGATGCTGATGAATCTATGATGTAGGAGTCCATTCCGATCGAGTCGCAGATGCGCGGCCTCGGGCAAAAGTACCTCGGCGTTCGCCCTGAGGGCCACACCCAGGCTGTTTTCCAGGGCGCCAACATGGACATCGAGAAGAATCACCCGCTTCCCATCTCCAACTTCATGAATGCTCAATGTTCGTATTGCCATTACCAAACTATATGTGACCGCATCTGCTAATGTGCCTCTTCAGATTTCTCCGAGATCAGCATCGGCACACCACCCCAGGAATTCAAGGTCATCCTCGACACCGGCAGTTCCAACCTCTGGGTTCCTTCGTCATCTTGCGGCAGCATCGCCTGCTTCCTCCACAACAAGTACGACTCGTCCTCTTCTTCAACCTACAAGAAGAACGGCTCCGATTTCGAGATCCGCTACGGCTCCGGTAGCTTAAGTGGGTTCGTTTCTCAAGACGATGTTAGCATCGGAGACCTCAAGATCAAGGGCCAAGACTTCGCTGAGGCCACAAGCGAGCCTGGTCTGGCCTTCGCCTTCGGCCGGTTTGATGGTATTCTAGGGCTGGGTTACGACACCATTTCTGTCAACGGAATTGTCCCTCCCTTCTACCAATTGGTCAACCAGAAGCTTGTTGACGAACCCGTCTTTGCTTTCTACCTGAGCAGTGACAGTGGCAGCGACGACTCTGAGGTCGTCTTTGGTGGTGTTGACCAGGACCACTACACCGGCAAGATCACAGAGATTCCTCTTCGCCGCAAGGCTTACTGGGAGGTTGACCTGGATTCCATCACTTTCGGTGATGAGACTGCCGAGCTTGAGAACACCGGTGTCATTCTCGACACCGGCACATCTCTGATTGCCCTCCCCAGCGATCTCGCCGAACTGCTGAACAAGGAGATTGGCGCCAAGAAGAGTTTCAATGGCCAGTACACCATCGACTGCTCGGCCCGCAGCAAACTGCCCGATATCAGCTTCAAGCTGAGCGGGCACGACTTTGCCATTTCCCCCGACGACTACATTCTGGAGATTTCGGGCTCCTGCATCTCGACCTTCATGGGAATGGACTTCCCTGCTCCTGTTGGACCTCTTGCCATTCTCGGCGATGCCTTCCTCCGGAGGTGGTACTCGATCTATGATGTTGGTAAGAGCACTGTCGGCCTGGCCAAGGCGAAATAAGCCATCGCAGCAGAGGCCAAGAACTTCAGCTACACCGTGAGAAATGCGTCGGATGGAACGCGGACATGTCATTGGGAACCAGCCGGTTTGGGAGCAGGTCTAAATGAGTGGAGTGTGGCCGGTGTGTAGCGGAGCGGCTTTCCTTGGAGTCTTACTGTATGTCTTTGATCGAGATTGAATTCCCACTATAATTAACCGCATGAATATGGAGAGACTGGGCATTACGTATGTATATTAAGGTCTGCGCAAGCGAGTTGTCCTCGCGTTACCCGTCACTCGCATTCTTGTTGCCATTCGCATGATTTGCTTAGTCCCCCGAATTGTCTCAATGGCATCACCCATCATCGATTCATCCGTATCTAATTAGTCGCACTGATTGTGCTGTATGTTGTGTGTGCTGTAGAACGTTCGTCTCATTCACTGCTGTTTACCACCAAAAAGTGCTAGCTAGGGTCAGTGCTAGGTAGGTTATGTGTGTTCTCGCGCGGAATGATCTCGCGTAGGTAGGCTGATGGACCGTCCCCATGACATTGTCCTGTTCGGCTCCAGCAACCTAGCAGGTACAGTATAAAGGTCCTGCCTTACCCCGGGTTTTTTTTAAAGGGACGCTTGGCCCCACGTTGGACTAATAAGACTTACCTAACCTAAGTGACGATGATCACAGACTGGGACCTGCGGCATCTTACATGATTAAGTGGATAAGCCCATCACTGGTGTATGTATGTATTCCGGACTCCGGGCTTCGGATCGTGATTTTATCTACATAGAGGGGATACCTTGGGCATGAAACGATGGACGGCGTTAGGGGGGAGAGCTTCTGAGGCCGTTAAACTTTACGTTGTTGCGCGGGCTTGGAAAGTTTGTTTGTGCTTTTGGGACGGGGGGGCGTGGCTATACGGGATGGTTGGTTCTACGCTACCTACCTTGTTAAGTTGATTTCATTGTGTGGCGGTTTCTCATAGATGGTCGTGTTTCGGACAATGGTGTGGTGTATGGATGGGGATCTAGGTAAGGTAGATACTAGATATTCTAGGAAGACGGCGATGGTCGCATTGTGGAATGTGTATTGGCATTTCCTTTCTACCCCGTAGCTTTAGTCTGGATGAATGGCTAAGGTTGATATACCCTGCGAAGGTGTCTATGGGTGCAAGTGGTTTGCGGAGTGAGAAGTGCTGCCAGTGGTTTATTGGCGTGCTAGCAAGTAAAACGGGTTGGAATGCAAGGCACGTGACTGGCGGGGAATCCAGCAGACCCGCAATGGTTAGTGCGCCAGATAGGTAGATTGCGCAGATAACGTGCAGAGGCAGGTAGCCTGTACTCGCTATTCCAGGTAGGTACTTCGTACTTGCGCGGCCGTAGGGGGCGCTAAATCCACGCTGCTTCAGGCCTGCCGCACCGACCGCAATCGCCCCCAGCGCTCTTCTAGCGGCCAGCATCCCGCCAGGTACCTGAGGTACAGTGCAAGTACCGACCGGACACCAGGTACCGAGTACGTTCTCAATTTTCTGCTTCGTGACCAGCCTGCGTCTCCCTTCCCTCTCTGCATTCGTTCGTATCCTGAAGAGTCGGAATTCAACGTATTATTCCCTTCGCAAACACCCATCCATCCGAGTTTCCCTATTGATCACCGCCCGACCCCAGGTCCGCATCTGCCGTCTACCCAGGTACTCGCCGTGGTGGATTTCCCGGCAGCACTCGCCCGGTCCGTAGGTTGTGCTGATGTTGTTGCAATTTGGCCGTGACTGTCGGAGGTTGCCAGGTCCAAAATTGCCTTAAAACATCTTTTGCTGGTCGCCGGACTCCCCTACCAAGCTGCCCTCTTTTATCCCCGCGGCCAAACCAGCCCACAATCAGAGAGTCGTGCACCGTCGCGTGTGAACCCACTAATCAATCAACCAACCCGTTCTCACCACTATCCACGCTTGGTCCGCGCCCGCGCCCGCGCCAGCCCCAAGCGACGCCAGCATTCGCATTGCCAACGACACTTTTTTTTAAGCAGTCAAGTGTCTTGTTGGCCTGGAGTTGCTCGGTCCGCGCGACAATCACCACCTGGTGGATATTATCTATCCTCGACCACCGCCGCCATACTACCCGCCATCCCTTGTTCCCTTTTTTAAGCCGGAACGATGGCATCACCGGCCATCGCACTCCCCAACGGCGCCCCCACGCCGTCGCCCGTGCATACAGATGCTAACGCCGACGCTTCGCAATCCATCAACGTTGCTTCCAAGCGCAAACGCGAATCTAGCGATGACCATGATGCCCAACCAAACGCCATCAGCTCCATTACCCCTGGCGCCTCGGCCGCTGAAGTCGCTTCCGACTCTTCTGCGAAGCGCAACATGATTCCCAGCGATACAGTTCAAGACTACTATCTGCTGTTAGAGAGGTACGATATACGCTTGCAACCACCACGCCATTGCCACACCTAATTTCTGTTGCTGTCCCGCCGAACCCCGAGGCTGCCTCGCTGTTCAACCTCTGTGCTCACTATTACTCTTATACAGGTTCGATTCAACGCCCTCAATTCTCAAACGTCCTCTTCCAGAGTCAGACCCAGCCAATGAACCGGCCGCCAAACGCCAGAAATCCGTAGAACCCAAGCCACAACAGTCCATTGCCGAGAAGGTTGCCCAGGGCAGCTATGACAATGTCGAGAAGATCATTGCGGATCTTACATTATCTATAGCCGATCTGCTTGCTGATCTGCGTTATGCGAATGATGCAGATGACCCCAAAGCTCGCGACCCCGTTATCGCGCAAGTTCATGAGTTCAAGAAGAATGCCTATGAGCTACTGAAACGCGAGCTGTCCTATACTCGGTCGTCCGAGGGCCTCGAGGCGCTGCAAGCGCTTGATCCGTCAAATGACCTGCAATCGAATTCTGGTGGCAACGTCGTGCTCAGCGTTTTTGGCGAGGCACCGAGAACACGCCAATTGTACTCGAGTCTCCAACTGCCAATCCATGCGACTGTCGAGTCGGCTGTGGGAATCCGCCCTCTAAGGGAGATTGGCTTGCCTAACGGCATTAAATTGGGTAAAGCTGCTCCTTACTCCCTCCCCCCTGCGGTCGAAAAGGACAAAAAAACCAAGACACTGGGTGAATTATTTCCGGCTCCGCGAAACCTCCCTTCGCTATCTCCCCCCAAGGCGCCCAAGAGCACCACCAAAGGCGCGCAGGTGAGCTGGCATAGGCCCGAGTTGACCGAAAAGTGCAAGTACCGCGCCGGATCGTACTTTAGCCAGCAGGTCACGGCGGGGAAATGGCTCAACTACAGCAATGCTACACCCACTTCGCAGACCATGACCAAGCAGCGCGAACGGGCGCTCAGTCTTGCAGGGAATAAACCCTCTTCTCTGGAATTGGAGGCTTCGGAGCTGGAGTCTCTCTTCCGAGGCGCGTTCTCCAGCTTCGCACCGTCCAAGGATGACTCGGCTTCGATGATCTCGTCAGGTTTGGTCAGTCACACATTATGGTGGCAAAAAATTGGACAGCGCAGTTTCGATCGTTTGATTGATTCCCAACACCCAGACGATGTTGCAAACGAGGGCGATCAAGAAAAAGAGGGCGAAGAGGACGAGATTGACGAGGAAATAATTCAGCAAGCAATCGATAATTGGGATGATAGCCTGATAGATCCGACTCTTGAAGAAGCTTGCTGTCCTCAAAAACCGCAAGAGGAAAAGGATACGGATGATATTCTTCAGGACGTATCTGATATGATCCAGACCCTCATCTCATATCAGAAAAATCGCAATTTAGCGCTGCCCACGGCATCCAGTCAGAGCCGATATGCTTCGGACCCTGCGCACAGCGATATGTTGACTAACGGTACACAAGCGCAGCCAGGTGAAGAGGAAACAGCCACTTACGAGGCCCTCAAAACTCAGCTGATGCTTATTATTCGGATGCTACCGCCTTTTGCGGTTGCTCGTCTGAATTCGGACAAGTTGGAAGAGCTGAATATCTCAACGAAGCTTGAAATCCGCACTGATGAGTACCAGGGTACCATGGAAGAAGACGAGGCTGCTGCTCGCGCCAGAACCGCCCAAAATGCCGCTGCGGTGGCGAACGCTCGACCGACTTCACATCGCTCGTCAAGTTCATCCAGCAGCATGCAGTACAATCAGCCATACCACCAGCATGTGAATCGGGCGCCAGCACAAGCTCCGCAATATTACCATTCCCAGACCCCGGTCCGGCCCCCGCAGCCTGTGATGCAACGAGCACCACAGACCATGCCGGCCACCTATCAACAACGGATTCCCGCCAATACGACTTATCGCCCGTCCAACTCTTATCAAAGTCCGGCGTATGCCCAGCAATACGTCAAACCTACGCCTGCTTATTCCCAGGCTTCATACACGCCTACACAAGCCCAGAGTCGGCCTATGTATTCAGCCTCCAATTCGAAATACATGCCTAACTACAATAACCTAAGCCATTTGGGCAACAACTCTCCACAACCCCGTTACCAGGCTTATCACGCTCCTGGTGCTCATCAACATTACCAGGCTCATCAACCGCCAGCCCAGGCGCCATCGCACGCTCCGTACGCACACTATCCCAATGGTGCAGGTGCTATACCTCCACGGACAACAACGGCGTCACCGCACATTCACCATCAACCTCTTTCACCCCATGTGGCACAGCAGGCATATCATCCTGTCGGCACCCCCACCAGACAGGCCTCCTTTAGCAGTCAACCGCACATAGCTAACAACCCACCACGGCCATTCTACCCTACTACTGGGACACCAGTACTACCGCCCATGCAGAATCACCAGATGGCGAATCAGCACCATAATCCAGCCCAACCAACTCAGCCCTCTGGTGCGTCTTTCCCAACATCCCTGAGCTCCCATCAAGTCCAGCAAGCTAGTAAGTAGCCGTTTGTCCGTCTCCTCTTTCACTTATTTTTGATCGTTCGAATTTCGGTAGTGGCTCATGAAATACTGCCTGTTTTTATGATCAAACAGCTAACTCTCCTGTCGGCAGTGGATCAGGCCAAGGCTCGTTTTAATACTCCGAGCGCCCCCAAATCCAATGAAACCCCCGGGAATGCGATACCTAGTCAAGGACAAACAGGGTCTCCTAGCCAGGCCCACCCGGGCCCTCCCGTTGGTCTTGGCGGCATCGGACTCGGGGCCAACTCATCACAAATAGCTACTAGAGCCGGCAAACCCAGCGGAGTCAATTTTTCCCAAGCTAATCCCAGTATGCAACCGCAGCACGACATGGCAAACATATCACATCCGATAAATGGTAGTCCAACGGTGCCGCATGCCACGGCAACTAATGGCATCGCGCTTCCATCTGCTAGCAACGGAGCCTAGAGAACTTTTTTGTCAGAAACGAGCAGCCTTAACGGGGAATTGTCACAGCCCGAGGTTCGATTTTACCCACTCTACCCGCTCAAGAGGCCTGTCTCGAGAGGGTCAAATTGACGTCGCCTATCGGACAGGGTCACAACGTTTTTTACTTTCCCCCGCGACAGACTTTTACGTATCAACGATGTACTGACGAGACGACGGTACGAGTGCATATTCTCAACCCTGCGACCGCTCTATATTTCACATCTGCCTGTTCTGGGAAAATCTCGACGCAACGTCTTATCTAGTAGATGGCGGCCCCCTCCGGAAACGGGTCGCTTCCGTGAGGAACGCGAGGGGGTGATGAAAGTATCGAGTCTCCCAGCCCGGCACTGTCGTCTTTTTCAATCTCGTTTAGACATCTCTCGAATTTAGGGGGGGGATCGATAGAAAAAGGGGAGGGGGTTTGAAATTCGTTCTAGTCCAAAGCACAAGGAGAACCCGAAACAAACGCAAAAGGAGGGGGTGGGAGGAAATTCAAAACAAAAAGGGGGGGGGGCTTGTTCTGTTTTTTTTTTCCGTCTTGTTTTTTTTTTAATGGTTTACCTACCAACTTTGTACAGCACAGCAGCCTTTTCTTAGGCAATCTACCTAACTACGCAATACCCCGGATTACGCGCCATGGAAAGGAGGGGGTGAGGGTGTCGGGTAATCGTGTCTGAATTTGTGTTCTGTTTTTTTTTTTTTTTGTTGTTCTTGATTTGATAGGGAATAGGGGGAGAAAGGGGGAGAGGAAAGGGGTTTGATAGTCGTAGCTGCTGCCTGTTGTTGATTGTCTCTTGTCGGCGGCGGCGACGAAGCTTGGGAAATACGATGAGAAGGGGGGGGG